>OX183132.1:34742558-34996558 GCA_945261195.1 Cryptosula pallasiana | reverse complement strand
CACTGAAATGATGAAATGTGCTCAGAATGGCCTGAAAACCCTTTTGAAGCAATAAAAATCGTGTTTTGAAACATTTTGTCTAGGATCACTGAAATGATGAAATGTGCTCAGAATTGCCTAAAAATGCTTTTGGAGCAATAAAAGACATGTTTTGAAACTTTTTGTCCAGGATCACTGAAATGATGAAATGTGCTCAGAATGGCCTGAAAATGCAATTCGAGCAATAAAAAACTTGTTTTGAAACTTTTTGTCCAGGATCACTGAAATGATGAAATGTGCTCAGAATGGTCTGAAAATGCCTTTGGAGCAATAAAAAACGTGTTTTGAAACTATTTGTCCAGGATAACTGAAATGATGAAATGTGCTCAGAATGGCCTGAAACGCTTTTGGAGCAATAAAAAACGTGTTTCGGAACTTTTTGTCCAGGATCCCTGAAATGATGAGATCTGCTCAGAATGGCCTAAAAACGCTTTTGGAGCAAAAAAACGTGTTTTGAAATGTTTTGTCCAGGATCACTGAAATGATGAAATGAGCTCAGAAAAACTTTTTGTCTACGATCACTGAAATGATGAAGTGTGCTCAGAATTGCCTGAAAACGCTTTTGGAACAATAAAAAAGGTGTTTGAAACTTTTTGTCCAGGATCACTGAACTGATGAAAGGTGCTCCGAATGGCCTGAAAACGCTTTTGGAGAAATAAAAAAACGTGTTTTGAATTTTTTCGTCCAGGATCACTTAAATGATGAAATGTGCTCAGATTGACCTGAAAACCCTTTTGGAGCAATAAAAAACGTGTTTTGAAACTTTCTGTCTACAATCACTGAAATGATGAATTGAGCTCAGAATGGCCTGAAAACGATTTTTAAAGCAATAAAAATCGTGTTTTGAAACTATTTGTCCAGGGTCACTGAAATGATGGAAGGTGCTCAGAATGGCCTGAAAACACTTTTGGAGCAGTTAAAAGTGTGTTTTGAAACTTTTTGTCTAGGAGCACTGAAATGATGAAATGTGCTCAGATCGGCCTGAAAACCCTTTTGAATCAATAAAAATCGTGTTTTGAAACTTTTTGTCTAGGATCACTGAAATGATGAAGTGTGCTCAAAATTGCCTAAAAATGCTTTTGGAGCAATAAAAGACATCTTTTAAAACTTTTTGTCCAGGATCACTGAAACGATGAAATGTGCTCAGAATGGCCTGAAAATGCATTTCGAGAAATAAAAAAACTTGTTTTGAAACTTTTTGTCCAGGATCACTGAAATGATGGAAGGTGCTCAGAATGGCCTGAAAACACCTTTGGAGCAATTAAAAACCTTTTTGAAACTTTTTATGTGGGATCGCTGAAATGATGAAATGTGTTCAGAAAGTCCTGAAAACGCTTTTGAAGCAATAAAAACATCGTGTTTTGAAACTTTTTGTCTAAGATCAGTGAAATGATGAACTGTGCTCAGAATTGCCTAAAAATGCTTTTGGAGCAATAAAAGACGTGCTTTGAAACTTTTTGTCCAGGATCACTGAAACGATGAAATGTGCTCAGAATGGCCTGAAAATGCTTTTCGAGGAACAAAAAACGTGTTTTGAAAACTTTTTGACCAGGATAACTGAAATGATGAAATGTGCTCAGAATGGCCTGAAATCGCTTTTGGAGCAATAAAAAACGTGTATCAAACTTTTTGTCCAGGAATCCCTGAAATGATGAGTTCCGCTCAGAATGGCCTGAAAATGCTTTTGGGAGCAATAAAAGACATGTTTTGAAATATTTTGTCCAGGATCACTGAAATGATGAAATGATGAAATGAGCACAGAATGACGTGAAAATGCTTTTAAAGCAATGAGAGTCGTGTTTTGAAACTTTTTGTCTACGATCACTGAAATGATGAAATGTGCTCAGAATGGCATGAAAACGCTTTTGGAACAATGAAAAATTTGTTTCGAAAATTTTTGTCCAGGATCATTGAGCTGATGAAAGGTGCTCAGAACGGCCTGAAAACGCTTTTGGAGCAATAAAAAACGTGTTTTGAAACTTTTCGTCCAGGATCTCTGAAATGATGAAATGTCCTCAGAATGGCGTCAAAACGCATTTGGAGCAATAAAAATCGTGTTTTGAAACTGTTTGTCTAGGATCACTGAAATAACGAATTGTGCTCGAATTGGCCTGAAAAGGCATTTGGAGCAATAAAAGCAAGTTTTGAAACTTTTTGTCCAGGATCACTGAAATGATGAAATGTGCTCAGAATGGGCTGAAAATGCTTTTCGAGCCATAAAAAACGTGTTTTGAAACTTTTTGTCCAATTTCACTGAAATGATGAAATGTGCTCAGAATGACATGAAAACGCTTTTGGAGCAATGGAAAACGTGTTTTGAAATTTTTTTCCAGGATCACTGAAATGATTAAAAGGTTCTCAGAATAGCCTGAAATTGCTTTTGGAGCAATTAAAATGTCCTTTGAAACTTTTTGTCCAGGATAACTGAAATGATGAAATGTGCTCAGAATGGCATGAAAACGCTTTTGGAGCAATAAAAAACGTGTTTCGAAACTTTTTGTCCAGGATCCCTGAAATGATGAGATCCGCTCAGAATGGCCTGAAAACGCTTTTGGAGCAATAAAAAACGGGTTTTGAAACTTTTTGTCCAGGATCACTGAAATGATGAAATGAGCTCAGAAAAACGTGAAAATGCTTTTAAAGCAATAAAAAACGTGTTTTGAAACTTTTTGTCTATGATCACTAAATGATGAAATGTGCTCAGAATGGCCTGAAAACGCTTTTGGAGCAGAAAAAAACGTGTTTTTGAAACTTTTCGTCCAGGGTCACTGAAAAGATGAAATGTGCTCAGAGTGACCTGAAAACGCTTTTGGAGCATAAAAAACGTCTTTTGAAACTTTTTGTATGCGATCACTGAAATGATGAAATGAGGACAGAATGATGTGAAAATGCTTTTGAAGCAATAAAAATTCCTTTTTGAAACTTTTTGTCTAGGAACACTGAAATGACTAAATGTGCTCAGAATGGCCTGAAAATGCTTTTGGAGCAATAAAAAACGAGTTTTGAAACTTTCTGTCTCCAATCACTGAAATGATGAAATGAGCTCAGAATGGCCTGAAAACGATTTTTGAGCAATAAAAATAGTGTTTTGAAACTTTTTGTCCAGGATCACTGAAATGATGCAAAGTGCTCAGAATGGCATGAAAACACTTTTGGAGCAATTAAAAACGTGTTTTGAAACTTTTTGTCTAGGATCGCTGAAATGATGAAATGTGCTCAGAATGGCCTGAAAACGCTTTTGAAGCAATAAAAATCGTGTTTTGAAACTTTTTGTCTATGATCACTGAAATGATGAAATGTGCTCAGAATTGCCTAAAAATGCTTTTGGAGCAATAAAAGACGTGTTTTGAAACTTTTTGTCCAGGATCACTGAAACGATGAAATGTGCTCAGAATGGCCTGAAAATGCTTTTCGAGCAAAAAAAAACTTGATTTGAAACTTTTTGTCCAGGATCACTGAAAGGATGAAATATGCTCAGAATGGCCTGAAAACGCTTTTGGAGCAACAAAAAACGGGATTTGAAACTTTTTTTTTACGATCACTGAAATGATGGAATGAGCTCAGAATGACGTGAAAATGCTTTTGAAGCAATAAAAAATCTGTTTTGAAACTTTTTGTCCAATTTCACTGAAATGATGAACTGTGATCAAAATGGCCTGAAAACGCTTTTGGAGCAATGAAAAAAGTATTTTGAAATTTTTTGTCCAGGATCACTGAAATGATAAAATGTTCTCAGAATGGCCTGAAAATGCTTTCGGAGCAATAAAAATGTGTTTTGAAACTTTTTGTCCAGCATCACTGAACTGATGAAAGGTGCTCCGAATGGCCTGAAAACGCCTTTGGACAAATAAAAAACGTGTTTTGAAACTTTTCGTCCAGGATCACTTAAATGATGAAATGTGCTCAGAATGACCTGAAAACCCTTTTGGAGCAATAAAAAACGTGTTTTGAAACTTTTTGTCTACGATCACTGAAATGATGAAATGAGCTCAGAATGACGTGAAAATGCTTTTGAAGCAATAATTGCTGTGTTTTGAAACTTTTTGTCCAATTTCACTGAAATGATGAACTGTGCTCAGAATGACCTGAAAACGCTTTTGGAGCAATGAAAAACGTGTTCTGAAATTTTTTGTCCAGGATCACAGAAATGATGAAATATTCTCAGAATGGCCTGAAAATGCTTTTTGAGCAATAAAAATGTGTTTTGAAACTTTTTGTCCAGGATGACTGAAGTTATGAAATGTGCTTAGAATGGCCTGAAAACGCTGTTGGAGCAATAAAAAACCTGTTTTGAAACTTTCTGTCTACAATCACTGAAATGATGAATTGAGCTCAGAATGGCCTGAAAACGATTTTTGAGCAATAAAAATCGTGTTTTGAAACTTTTTGTCTAAGATCAGTGAAATGATGAACTGTGGTCAGAATTGCCTAAAAATGCTTTTGGAGCAATAAAAGACGTGCTTTGAAACTTTTTGTCCAGGATCACTGAAACGTCGAAATGTGCTCAGAATGGCCTGAAAATGCTTTTCGAGGAACAAAAAACGTGTTTTGAAACTTTCTGACCAGGATAACTGAAATGATGAAATGTGCTCAGAATGGCCTGAAATCGCTTTTGGAGCAATAAAAAACGTGTATCAAACTTTTTGTCCAGGATCCCTGAAATGATGAGTTCCGCTCAGAATGGCCTGAAAATGCTTTTGGAGGAATAAAAGACGTGTTTTGAAATATTTTGTCCAGGATCACTGAAATGATGAAACGATGAAATGAGCACAGAATGACGTGAAAATGCTTTTAAAGCAATAAGAGGCGTGTTATGAAACTTTTTGTCTACGATCACTGAAATGATGAAATGTGCTCAGAATGGCATGAAAACGCTTTTGGAACAATAAAAAATTTGTTTCGAAAATTTTTGTCCAGGATCATTGAGCTGATGAAAGGTGCTCAGAATGGCCTGAAAACGCTTTTGGAGCAATAAAAAACGTGTTTTGAAACTTTTCGTCCAGGATCTCTGAAATGATGAAATGTGCTCAGAATGGCGTCAAAACGCATTTGGAGCAATAAAAATCGTGTTTTGAAACTGTTAGTAGTAATATATGAGCAGATCTCCCTACCAAGTGTTTTTTTGTGGATCTGACCTTGGAGTTGAGACAATGGGTTACGGCGTTGGATGAATTCGCCGAGTTTATATTGTATTTTACTTGAGGGGTACTTGAGTGGCATTTGAGTGGCATTTGAGTGGCATTTGAGTTTTGATTAGTTTTTTACTTAATTTGAACTTATATGGCATATAGATTTTGAATGTATGGCATTCAAGTTTTGATAACTTTTTTACATAACTCGAACTCATATGGTATCTTGAGAGAGAGGGGAGAGGAGAGAGGAGAGAGGAGAGATGGGAGATGAGAGAGGAGAGAGAGGAGAGAGATTTTTTAGTTTTCTATACATTCATGTATATATGGTTAGTTATGTACATATTTATGGCTATATTTATATCTACATAGAGAGAGGAGATATATCTACATTGAACAAATATATTGATCAAAAATGAAAATTATATGTTTATATACCTGATTACATAATGAGGGGTACTTGAGTGGCATTTGAGTTTTGATTATTTTTTTACTTAATTTGAACTTATGGCATATACATTTTGAATGCATGACATTCAAGTTTTGATAATTTTTTACATAACTCGAACTCATATGATATTTTGAGAGAGAAGAGAAGAATGAAGAGACTACATTGAATCAATATATGATTATATACATTTATTACATAATAAGTAGCAAAATATTCTTGTATAATATAGCTAGAGTTAGTAAATACTAAGTAATTCAAAGCACTACAACTTGTAATGACAATCAATGCTTGATAGTCTTTTTCTTTACAATGTTGTCATTGTTGTACTGATGTTATAACTAGGAAGGAAGACTTCTGTTCTATGTACTTTTGATTCCATAATGAACTAAAATCAAAAGTTATGTATTAGTATAGGATGATTAAACAAAAATGTAAAATAATTACATAAATTTGAATTATAGTTCTTTTTACATTGGTTAGTTAACATTATATAGTAAAGGGAAGTAACTCACCAAGTTATATTATTCAGTTTGTTTTTTCTTGAGCATAATTTTCATCAAGCGTTTTTGATTCTCTCTCTTCTATCTAAAGCAAAACAAAAAATAATTGCTTTATAAATAAATATTATCTAATTGGAAGTATTACTTATATCAGTTAGTTTACATTGAATAAAAAATACTCACTGTGTTGTCTTGTCTGACATGCTCTTTTTGAATATAGTTTTCACCAGGGGGCGCTGGTTCTCTCAAAGATGTAGAAGATGTGTTTCCCACTCCCATTGAAAGCACTAAGACCTTGTTCTCAACAACCTCATCTGTAGTAAAGTACTTCATCTGGTTGGAATCATCAAGTTTGTTGGATAGGTTTTGAGCCGTTTCTATCGCTTGTAATGCTGTGAATGTGATTATATCATGTCGATGATAACCAAATCTACTAACTTCACGATTTCTTACAAGTATGACTCCTGTTCCAATTTGTTTGATGTTGCTAGCGTGTTTTTCAGGTATATATAGAACTCCCATCATCAAACCATCATATTGCAAACATCTGTAGTTTACCAGTAGCGCATTCATCACCACATCTCCATTAGGTAATGTTAACTGAGTTGATATTTGAGGAGATTCAAAACTGATTACACTTCCAACAGCAAATTGCGAGAGCGTTGCGATACGAACCATACTGATCAACTGAGTAGGTGTTTTTTTTTTTTATTAATCTACTTAGCTGTTTAGCTTCCTCAAGGGCAATATTGGATGGGAAGTTGATAGGGTGAAAGATTGGATGCTTGTCTGAATCGAATCCCATAAAAACCACCAGTTTTGGAACATCCGGTTGTGTTGGAGCTAATTTGTTGTAATCCTCATTTCTCACCATAGACCTCACTTGTCGTCTGTTGCCAAATGTTTCGATATTGTAGCGGATAATGCATAAGTTTTTATATACATCCTCAGTTGGTTGTTCGATGGAGACTATCTCGAGAAGTGACGGCGTTTGATTTAAGTGAAGTGGTTGAAACCTTCCAATCATTACTCTGTCATTGGTATCGCAAGAATTGAGCAAACTAGCAGCATTTTTTGACAAGCAGGAAAGATGAGAAGGAGATGGCGCTTTCAAAGTCCAAGTATAGTCAATCGTTTTATTTCTATCCGAATCCCATGGCTTTGGTCGAATTGTGTTCAGTTTCCTTCTTATTAGATGTGAATCAGGAGGGATATTTTCTTTATCATCAGAGTATGGCTCGAATGTTGAGAGAAATGAGGTATTACGGTCTTCATTCATATTCAGAGCGTTCAGTCGGAAGTTGGAACTGAAAAGAGAGTAAAAAATATGTAACAAATGGCTGGAATTTGAAAAATATTTTGAAAAGAATAAACTAACTAGATATTTATAAAATAAACACATAATCAAAACCATAATAATTTTTCTGATGCGGTATGGTGAAACTATTTGATCTTTTATTAATAAGAACAAAATATTAAAACATAAAATTAACTTTCTGAAGTATTATAGCAAAACTAGTTGAAGTTTTTATCAGTATATGTTAAAGAATTATTTAGTAATTCTCACCTTATTGAGTTTCAAGTAAATGTAGTAGTTGGTGTGTAGATGTTGCTTCCTTGCTAGCTATTGTAGAACTGGATGCTTTCTGTGTGAAAACACTGGTTCTTAAATAGCTAAAGCTGTACTAATTAACCCTATGAAACCTTTATAATATATCTATGACTCAGCAGTTTTTTCACGCGATATTCCCGCGAAAGCTTTGGTTTTTATTCGCGTGAAAATTATTTTTTTACTCCCGCGAAAGCAATGGTTTCTATTCGCGTGAAAATAAACTATTTATTCCCGCGAAAGCATTGGTTTGTATTCGCGTGAAAATAAAATATTTATTCCCGCGAAAGCAACGGTTTCCATTCGCGTGAAAATAAACTATTTATTCCCGCGAAAACATTGGTTTGTATTCGCGTGAAAATAAAATATTTATTCCCGCGAAAGCAACGGTTTCCATTCGCGTGAAAATGAAGTATTGATTCCCGCGAAAGCTTTGGTTTGTATTCGCGGGAAAATAAAATTTTTATTCCCGCGAAAGCAACGGTTTCTATTCGCGTGAAAATAAACTATTTATTCCCGCGAAAACATTGGTTTGTATTCGCGTGAAAATAAAATATTTATTCCCGCGAAAGCAACGGTTTCCATTCGCGTGAAAATAAAGTATTGATTCCCGCGAAAGCAACGGTTTCCATTCGCGTGAAAATAAAGTTTTGATTCCCGCGAAAGCTTTGGTTTGTATTCGCGGGAAAATAAAATTTCTATTCCCGCGAAAGCAAGGGTTTCCATCCGTGCGAAAATAAATTATTTATTCCCGCGAAAACAATGGTTGGTATTCGCGTGAAAATAAAATATTTATTCCCGCGAAAGCAACGGTTTCTATTCGCGTGAAAATAAATTATTTATTCCCGCGAAAGCATTGCTTTGTATTCGCGTGAAAATAAAATATTTATTCCCGCGAAAGCATCGGTTTCCATTCGTGTGAAAATAAAATATTGATTCCCGCGAAAGCATTGCTTTGTATTCGCGTGAAAATAAAATTTTTATTCCCGCGAAAGCAACACTTTCCATTCGCGTGAAAATAAATTATCTATTCCCGCGAAAACATTGGTTTGTATTCGCGTGAAAATAAAATATTTATTCCCGCGAAAGCAACGCTTTCCATTCGCGTGAAAATAAATTATTTATTCCCGCGAAAGCATTGGTTTGTATTCGCGTGAAAATAATTTTGTTATTCCCGCGAAAGCAACGGTTTCCATTCATGTGAAAATAATGCTGATTCATAGCAGTGCAACTTAAGCTATATAAGAAGCACTGTTTTCATACAGAAAGCATTCACTTCATCGTTAGTAACTGAAGGAAGAAGATCTACTACATCATCATCTACTACAACCCTCCTTCTTCATCATTTGAGTTACATAGGAAACAGCTGAAGTTCAAACAACTATGTATATAATTCATCTAATTCAAAGAACAACAAGTCTTCATTTATGATGTAAGTATTTATATTTCGTTTTAATTGTAATCAATTTAAGCGTGAAGACATTTTCTGAACAAAAAACAAGATTATTCACTATTTAAGATATCAAAAAATGATGTATGTAAGTTTTAATTATGGTTATTCTTATTATTTCAGAGGCTTCAAAATGAAAAAAGTACTCCTTCTTCATCCGAATTTTATAGAAAGCAGCTCTCAAGTTCAAACTAACTGAAGGAAGAAGATCTACTACATCATCATCTACTACAACCCTCCTTCTCCATCATTTGAGTTACATAGGAAACAGCTGAAGTTCAAACAACTATGTATATAATTCATTAAAGAAAAACAAGTCTTCATTTGTGATGTAAGTATTTATATTTTGTTTTAATTGTAATCGATTTAAGCGTGAAGACATTTTCTGAATAAAAAACAAGATTATTCACTATTTAAGATATCAAAAAAATGTTGTATGTAAGTTTTAATTATGTTTATTCTTATTATTTCAGGACTTCAAAATGAAAAATGTACTCCTTCTTCATCCGAATTTTATAGAAAGCAGCTCTCAAGTTCAAACTACTAGGAATATCATTCATTTTACTTCAAAAGAAAAGACAAGTCTTCATTTCTGATGTAAGTATTTACGTTCTATTATAATAGTAATCAATTCAAGTATATTGAAAAAAAATTGAAACCTTAGTCTTTTTTATTTTTTTGCTATAAAGCATTATCATTTTTTTTTAGAATAACAACGAACTAGATCAAAGGAAAAGAACTTTCCAACAAAACTTCAACTTGAGTAATAACTGAAGCTACTACTTATATTATATATAAATAATGTGTCGAGTAACAAACAACAGATATGTAGCAAACACTATTTATAATGAAAAAAGAGAAATGCAAAAAACTCGAAATTGTTTTGAAAATACTAAAGACTGCGCTGAATGGATAGATGATAGTTTACTCGTTACTTCATCGTTGTTTTTACAACGAACTTTTCCTGATACCACTGCAATAACTTATGTCGTCGCAACTTATCCGGATAATCACTGTAGTCTTTTGTCATTAAAATTACAAAAAACTATTGCGCAACTTTCCCCATCGGACTTTTTCAAGTTCATTTACAATGAACTCTCTTTTTATGAAAGAGAGGCTTTAATGCTTGATGAAAGTTATCGAAGAAAATCATTTCTTACAAATTGGAGACGAGTAGGTAAACATTGTGGTGAAAACATGGCTGCAGCTGGTTTCTATAACCTTGAAAAAGACAACGCTGTTCGATGTGTTTTTTGCCAAGGGGTATTACTAAACTGGAAGGATGAAGATGAACATCCGATGAAAGAACACGCTAAAAGTTTTCCGTTTTGTCGATTTGTTAGAGGATTTAACACTCACAATCGTCTGTATAGACCTAGGAAACTACTTGCAGATGAAATGAAAAACATCTCAATTGTCAAAAGTTATACGATGGAAGAACAAAAGATCAGAAGAGGAGATTTAACTGCAGAAGTATTACCTCTAGGTATATCAATTGATCGTGCTGATACACCACGTTTTGCTACTGAAACATCTAGAGAAGACAGTTTCAAACAATGGAAGGGTAAAGTCTCCATGAAACTCCTTTCCAATGCAGGTTTCTACTATACTAAGTTCGGGGATAGTGTGAAATGCTTCTTTTGCTCAGGTGAACTTAAAGAATGGAAAGAGAGTGATCTACCATGGGAGGAACACTGTCGATGGTTCCCAGACTGTTATTTTTTACTCGGGAGTAAAGGTGAAGAGTACGTTGAGGATGTTTACATGCGAACGGAAAAAGGCAAAAGGTGTAAGCGACGGGTTGAAAAATATCGAGAAAAATTAAAACAAATAACTCGCAACAATGACACCGAAGAAATGAAACTTATTTGCAAAAAACTAGGATACAGTCAAAACGATATCGAACAAGTTTTAGTGTTAAATGGAAAACCTTTTGAGCGAATAGGTTTTATGATTGAAGCCCTACATATTTTTGAAAATGATTTTACAACTGTTGAGAATTCGTCAACACTGTTAAAAAATGATGCTAAATCAATTGATTCGTTAAAAAAAGATAAAGATCCGCTGTTAAAAAATGATGCTAAATCAATTGATTCGTTAAAAAAAGATAAAGATCAGACTAAGCAAAGCAAACTCGCTCAATGTGTGTCTGAGACGCATGAAAAAAAAGTAATTGCAAATCATATCTCTCTTCCGTGTGGTCATCTCATTTACTGTAGTGAGTGTAAGGAAAAAGCGCTTACTGAATGCTCATCAGAAGTAAAACCTTGCCCAATCGATGGTTGTCAGGTTGAAATTAAAGCATTTATGAAGATCTACATGAGTTAGCATAACAATTAACCTCAAAAAAAAGAAAAAGTAATGAATGATTAAATAGATGTTTCAATTTGAAAACGTATCATTCGCGTTTTGTAATTTCACGGAATAACAACAAATATGCTACGTGTTGAAGACTTTGCTCACCAAGAAGCTTCCGATGCTATAGGTCCTAAGACTTTTTTGGCTGAGGTTTCTGATGAAATGTTGAGGATTTATTTTACGGAGGAATGTGTATACTGTGTACTAGGAGGAAGTTTTTACAAGCAAGCAACCAATCTATCGCTACTAAACTGTTACTGTTCACACGTTGATGACAAATGTATCACTTGTAAAAGATATGCTGAAATGGTTGAAGGCGCTACACCTACCAAAAAAGAATTGGGTGATGCTATCGACTGGATTGATAGAAGACAAGTTTTGAAAAATGCTAAAATGGGTTTTTTGGTGCATGATGAATGGATTAATGCTTTTTTGGATCTTTCCACTGATGATTTGAAGTCTCCCTTTTTGTTAACAAATTTGAGAGCACGATTAAATCCCTACCTATTACCTACTAGTCAGAGCAAACTGGCTTATCAACGACTAAAGGATAAATTACTTGCGATAGCAGAAGGATATCCATACGCTTACACTCTTGATGAAAAAGAAGACTCAGTCAACCCGATAATAACTATTGATTCGACAAATATATCTGAAGACTCATAAAAGAACTGCTACAAAAAAAGTTGCTTCATTTATCTCTGAACTACAGCAGAAACATGAGTGGAAAAACTCAAGGATTCAAGTCAATTGGTACATTGGCTGATTTTGTTCCTAAGTTCATAAGGACTCATTTTGAACACATTCCTTTAGAGCGTTCGAATCCTCTTTTTGTTCAACTCATCACCGAAGAAGTATTTTATTTTGTGTTAGGATTCAATCTAGTTCGTAAATCAATACAAAGCATGCTTTTGAGCTGTAATTGTATTTCAAGAGCAAATCCTCTCGAATGCTTAAACTGTTCTAGGAGCTTTGATCCAAAAGTATGCTGTCCGCAAGACAAGTTGATAGATTTTGAAGATCTCAAAAGAGCGATCGAACTGGTTGATATAAAGCAATGTTTGAAAGATGCTGAACTGGGTGATTTGATAGATATTTCGATTTTAAGAGGTTTGACTTCATTTCGCTGGACAGGAACACATGTTCTTTTGTCTCAATCTCGATTGGAACCATACTTACATTTTGGTAACCACTTTGATGAGATTGTTTCACATCTTCAAAATCGGTTGAGAGAGCTGAACAAGCCGCTAGCCTCTTACATATAAATAGAAAAAAACATCAAGAAAGAAAGTATTCAACTTTCAACACTGAAAGCGAAAACATTTAAAAAAATGAGCTGCGTATTTATCTTGCTACTGGCACTAACATTTCCCAATGTTAGTGGAGTATTCTATACCAACGAAATTGATGAATGTATAGCCGGAGCTATGGATAAAAATGATGTCTTGTTTTTTTCACCTTTCAAAAGGACTATACGATATAAAGATGAAAATGGAAAAAACTGTGTGCGACTCTACCCTCCCGACTTATTATATTGTGGTTTTTTCATCCCTCCAAGCGCTTCTTGGATCTGCAAGGAAATAACTTCTACAGATTCTGTGTCTTGTGATACACCAACAAAATACACTCTGAATCAGGAGGAATGCGCAATAGGGGTTAAAAATAATACGGAAGGTCTTACTCAAAATACAAAACTATTTTGGAATGATGAATTATGTGTATTTGAATACAACACCTCACGTTTGATTTGTCCGCCAACAGAAGAGTTTGAGACAACCAACTTTGCATGTGTGGAATGCAATCGTTTGACCAACAGGGAGTCGAAAATAGCTACTATCATCACTAACATCAATGGTATTGAAGGTGTAAATTTGTCATTTTCGAGTTTTGAAAGTTTGAAGTCTGTTCAAAACAAGATTATCATCAGTATCACATGTCAAGGAGATACCAAAGACAAATGCAATCCCAAGGTTATAAATATAGAGCTTTAGTTGAAGCATATTAACCAAAGACCACCGAAATGCAAGACAGTTAACTCTAGATGATGAAAGCATAAACTAGGTTAAAAGTCTCTCTCTCTGAATAAAAAAAAATGAGATATTGCATCTATCTCCTATTATTCCCAATCCTAAGCGGTTATTGTCTTGTAACCGAGTTTACACCATTCACTTTATCTCATAGAGCGTCTGGATGTTTTCGGGGAATTCTTAATATGGAAGCGGTTGATTCAGTAACTCGTATTTTAAGAAAAAACTTAAAATATCGTATGCGTAGACTCACATGTTTCATGGAACCTACTCACCTACGTAGAAGCTGTGACACTTATGATATGTGGCCTCAACACTACTTTGTTTGCAAAACCGACGAAGCTTTAAATTACATTCGTTTATACGATGAAGGATTACTAACTACGACTCGAAGAACAACTCCAACAACAACCACTACAACTCCACATACAACGACAACAATCACCACAACTCCACAGACAACGACGACAACAACCCCGACGACATCCACTACAAACAAGCCAGTAGTTCCGGCTTTATCACCGTCAATTCCATCTCTTCCACAAGCTCTGGGTTTAGTCGATTTAATTTTGGAACAACCAAGCCCTACAAACTCTACTATATACAATTCTGATTGTGTGTGTGATAGATACATCATATGCGAAAACAATTCAGTATCAATTACAAATTCAACACCGTCGATTTATAGAGTTTTTATTTATAATGATTTGGAGGGTTTTTCAAAACTTTCTCTGTCTATATCGGAAAATAGTAAACTTAAGCTTGAAGAAAATCTTCTCATCATCATTGAACCTGAATGTGATGATATTTCTTGTAAAGTCATCAAATACTTTACAAATTAAAAAGTTTTTATAGACTTTAACTCTATATATTCAACTTATTGCACTCTATTATGATATCTATTTTATCACATTCTCCTTTTTTGTAAATTTGTACAATTAGATGAAATTTAACCATTTAGAGAATGATTTCTTTTTGCAAAAAATTTATGAAAATTGAATGAAATGAAAAAAAGACTATGTATTAATTGTTATTACTTAGTATTTACTGACTCTAGCTATATTATATGAGATTTTCCCTACTTATTACATAATAAATGTATATATTCACATATTCTTTCATTTTTAATCACTGTATTTATTCAATGTAGATATATCTCCTCTCTCTCAAGATATCATATGAGTCGGAATTACAGAAAATTATCAAACCTTAAATGTCTTACATTCAAAATCTAGATACCCTATGAGTTATAATTATGTATACAGTTACTCCCTACTTATTATGTAATCAGGTATATAATCATATAATTTTCATTTTTGATCAATATATTTGTTCAATGTAGATATATCTCCTCTCTCTATGTAGATATAAATATAGCCATAAATATGTACATAACTAACCATATATACATGAATGTATAGAAAACTAAAAAATCTCTCTCCTCTCTCATCTCCCATCTCTCCTCTCTCCTCTCTCCTCTCCCCTCTCTCTCAAGATACCATATGAGTTCGAGTTATGTAAAAAAGTTATCAAAACTTGAATGCCATACATTCAAAATCTATATGCCATATAAGTTCAAATTAAGTAAAAAACTAATCAAAACTCAAATGCCACTCAAATGCCACTCAAATGCCACTCAAGTACCCCTCAAGTAAAATACAATATAAACTCGGCGAATTCATCCAACGCCGTAACCCATTGTCTCAACTCCAAGGTCCAATCCACAAAAAAACACTTGGTAGGGAGATCTGCTCATATATTACTACTACTGTTTGTCTAGGATCACTTAAATAACGAAATGTGCTCGAATTGGCCTGAAAAGGCATTTGGAGCAATAAAAGCAGGTTTTGAAACTTTTTGTCCAGGATCACTGAAATGATGAAATGTGCTCAGAATGGGCTGAAAATGCTTTTCGAGCCATAAAAAACGTGTTTTGAAACTTTTTGTCCAATTTCACTGAAATGATGAAATGTGCTCAGAATGACCTGAAAACGCTTTTGGAGCAATGAAAAACGTGTTTTGAAATTTTTTTTCCAGGATCACTGAAATGATTAAAAGGTTCTTAGAATAGCCTGAAATTGCTTTTGGAGCAATTAAAATGTCTTTTGAAACTTTTTGTCCAGGATAACTGAAATGATGAAATGTGCTCAGAATGGCATGAAAACGCTTTTGGAGCAATAAAAAACGTGTTTCGAAACTTTTTGTCCAGGATCCCTGAAATGATGAGATCCGCTCAGAATGGCCTGAAAACGCTTTTGGAGCAATAAAAAACGTGTTTTGAAATTTTTTGTCCAGGATCACTGAAATGATGAAATGAGCTCAGAAAAACGTGAAAATGCTTTTAAAGCAATAAAAAATGTGTTTTGAAACTTTTTGTCTATGATCACTTAAATGATGAAATGTGCTCAGAATGGCCTGAAAACGCTTTTGGAGCAATAAAAAACGTGTTTTGAAACTTTTCGTCCAGGGTCACTGAAATGATGAAATGTGCTCAGAGTGACCTGAAAACGCTTTTGGAGTATAAAAAACGTCTTTTGAAACTTTTTGTCTACGATCACCGAAATGATGAAATGAGCACAGAATGACGTGAAAATGCTTTTGAAGCAATAAAAACTGTTTTTTGAAACTTTTTGTCTAGGAACACTGAAATGACTAAATGTGCTCAGAATGGCCTGAAAATGCTTTTGGAGCAATAAAAGACGTGTTTTGAAACTTTTTGTCCCGGATCACTGAAACGATGAAATGTGCTCAGAATGGCCTGAAAATGCTTATCGAGCAATAAAAAACGAGTTTTGAAGTTTTTTGTCTACGATCACTGAAATGATGAAATATGCTCAGAATGGCCTTAAAACACTTTTGGAGTGTGCAGGATTTCACTGTGTGAGTTGGTAGCTCGGCCTACCTGCACAACTTCCCGAACTGAGTTGGCAACTATGTCTATCGCTGAGCAATACAACCCGCCCACAGGTCGACTAGTATCCTTGGGAATGGTGTGTAACCATTCCTATTTTACTAGTCTAACTGCCGGTTGCGTTAGCTTGTTTCAGTGTGCAAGGCAGAGGTCGAACTTTGAAGGCGAACTAGGCAAGCTAGGTTCGGCCAGCAGAGGTTCGAACTGTTTTGCTGAGTGCAAGTCAGTGACCGAACTTTGAAGGCGAACTAGTCAGAGCTAGGTTCGGCCAGCAGAGGTTCAGGCTGATCTGCTTGTATATTACTACTCGAGTAATAGAGCATTCGGTGTACGAGCATGTACTAGCACAGTGAAGTTATTATTGTTAGAGAACAAAGAAACTTCTGAGAGTGGGGCAAGCTGACTCTGATTTATTGCTGCCTTAACACGGCTATTTATACAAAAGATTACATAATAATAAATTGGTACACAAGACATGACAAAAGAAATGTAGTAAGGCACGCCTGTTAAGAAAGGCTAGACAAATAGAAGATAAGTGTACAGAAAATAGGCTGGCCTTGCAGCTACGGCTGAGTGCATCCACATGGGTTACATATAAAATTGCATACAAGGTGAAAGAGTAAAATAAATGTATAGTGTGCATAGAGCGATTAGTCATTGAGTGCATACATAGAATGTCATACTGATTGAATATGGCCGCCGTCCGTCACACACTCCGCCCCATTGGCGATGGTGGCCAATAAAACAAGGTCGGCGGCGTTGGTGTGTCTCGTTCATAAGCATTCCCTTCTCATCTTTTCTTTGATGGCCTCAGCTCGTCTTAATAGTGTAAGGGCCCTATGCGTCGTATGGTGGAACTCCCTCTTATATTCCTCTAGTTGTCGAGCCTGGTTCCTTCTTTCTGTCGACCGCTCCTCTCTGGCTGGTCTTGATCTACTTCTTCTTCTCATTACGGGGTTGAACTCTCTCCGTCTGGTTGGGGTAGTTCGCCTCCTTTTGCATGGTGTGGGTGGCTTGGCTTGTTCTGGCTTAGCTTCGGGAGTCGGTATGCCGAACGGTGGGGGTGTCGACCATTCCATGGTGCTGCAGAACTCCTCGTATCTGGCCGCGTCGACTTCGTACAAGGGTCTATTCTTTCCTCCATGTTCGGCTGCTCTCTCCTGTGCGTGGATGTGTTGGTGGATGGTGTTCTTGCATGAGTCCTTCTTGCCACACAGGCAGAAGAAGAACGTATAGTGTTGCCGCACGTGGTACGCTACCTTTTCTCTGCTCTGTTCATACCCGCACTCCTTACACCTCCACAGTCCTTTCTCCCCCCTCTCTATCGCCTCCTTGATTTTCCATAGTGTTGTGCCGCTGACCCATATCTCTCTTGATCTTGCAGTTATTGGCTCGGTCGGTTCATCTTCCACGTCGACCTGATTTATTCGAACGGTGTGTTCAAGTGCCTGTGTCAGCGTCTGCAATGAATCTTCTGGTAGCTTGTCATCGACTGTTGACGTGACGTCGACCTGTGCAGCTATCTTTGCCATTCCTTCCAGTAGTAGCTGTAATCTTGTGCTGTTGCTGGTTGCCTGTTGCTCGCTTCATTGCTGGCTGGGAACTGAACGATGGCGGGCTCGCCCTCGCTCTTTAGTATCATTGGCTTTGTTTCCCACGTGCTCTCTCAGTACCACCTCCCACGTGACGAGTTCTGGGTGACGTAACTCCGCGGTTGCTAAGGAGTTTTCACCGACGGTTTCTTTGGGGGTTGTTTCCTCCTGCGCAACTTCTGATATTGGCGCTTCGTGACATGGTATGGCGGGGTAGGTGTGTAGATCGTCAGTGATTGTCGTGGGGATTGCCTCCCCTTGTGTTTCGTTGATTTTTTCGTCTGCACCGTTTTGTTGGTTCTGACTGCAGCTCTTCCATTTTTTCTTTCGGTTTACTAGTATCCAACCGTTTTCTTCGCAATTTTTTGCAGTCTTGAGGGTTGGGTCGGCGTCCCCTGGCATCTCGTCTCTCTTTCCTCTTTCGGCTTGGCCAGTGGGTGTTTTCGGGCTAGCACGACCTTCTGTTCGATAACAATGGTAGTCATCGAATTTCTTTGGTCGATTTCTTTCCCTCGTAGGCCGGTTTAATGGGGAGGCTGTCGTTCCTGTGGGGTTGAGTGGTGGCCACTCGTTCACATCTAGGTCGGGGGTCACTGTTGACCTTCTAGTGATCTCGGGGGGAGGCACCTCGTTCCTTCCCTCTTCTGTTGGCTGTTGCTCCTCTTCTACTGGCAACGTTTCCTCCTCTATGGTTTCGGTGCTCTCTGGCACCCTCCTTCCCTCGGCGGCTACCGCTGGGAGTTCTTCTTCATCGGTGGGTAGAGGTGTTGGCGCACGCTCTTCCTGTGTGGGTAGAGGTGTTGGCGCACGTTCTTCATGGGTGGGTGGCCTCTCTATCCAATGCAGGGGTAGTGGCAACGGAGCGACCGCTTCGTCTGGTCCTGTTGGTGAGCGCTTCGTCTTGGGTGGTCGACCTCTTCTGGCTCCCTTCATGTTTGGCATCAGAGCCGGCTCCCGACACTGGGGTGCTCGCCCCACCGGCTCCTCACAGGCGCGGTAGGACCGCAGTCGTTGGCCGTTCTGGATTGACCATTGTCCATTCCGCTCTAACTTGTACGTATGGTTCGGAAATACCTCGGCGACTTGGTATGGTCCGACGAATCGTGGCTGGAGCTTGGGGTTGCTTCCCTTGACTCTGCGCTTGTTCTCCAGCACCACTAATTCTTTTTTCTGGAACACGGGGGGTTCCTCACTCTCCTGGCTCCTTATTTCTTGCTGACGCTCTCTGAGATAGTTGTGCGCCTTCTGTAGGTTCTCTTGTATTTCGGCCGTGTATTCGGTGATGTTCTGGGGGTCCAGCAATGGGGGTGTTCCTGTCAGCTGGTCGGTAAGGCGTACTTCTCGTCCCATCATCATCATGTTGGCCGTCTCTCCTGTGGCAGAGTGGGGGGTGCCTCGGCATACTCGCATGATCTGGGGGAGTAGGCTGTCCCACTCGTCCTGTCCTTTTGTTAGAATTAGTGTGCGGAGGGCGTCTCCCAGGGTGCGGTTCTGTCTCTCCACAAATCCGTTTCCTTGCGGATGGTATGGTGTGGTGCGAGTCTTCTTTACTCCCCAGAGACTGCACAGTTCCTCCAAGAGCACCGACTCGAACTGCGGGCCCTGATCCGAGTGCAGCTGTTCGGGCAGTCCCCAGTATGCGAATACCCTTTCGTCAAGTGCTGTGGCAACTGTAGGAGCCGTGGCGTCCGGCAGAGCGATGGAATCCTGCCAACGGGTGAAGTGGTCGGTCAAGACCAGGGCCCAGCGGTTCTTCCTCTTCGTCAGTGGCAAGGGGCCGACCAGGTCGACCGCCAACTTCTGAAATGGGCGTCCCGCGTACATCCGCTGCCTTCCGGGGTTCTCTGTCCTCCTGCCATTCTTTGCCACCTGGCACACCTCACAATCTTTGATGAGTCGCCTCACCAACGGAGAGATACCCGGCCAGTACCAATCCAAAAGGATTCGTTGTCTGGTTCGGTGTATCCCTGTGTGTGCCATCCTGTGTGTCTCCCAGACAACCTGTGTTCTCCTGCTAGGAGGGCAGATCACGCACTGCTTCGGCTTGGTGGGGTGGGCGAGCTTGATGGTGAGTATGCCATCTGGCCGAATACTCATAGCCTCCCGTCTCTCGTATAGGGTCCTCAGCTCCAGCTCTCCTTCCGCCAATTCTCTTTCGGATATGCTCCCTGGCCGCTTCACTTCGGCGTAGATCCGAGCTACTGGTTCTCCTCCTTCCTGCTGCTCTTTAGCCAAGTCCCTGGTGGTCTGCATTGGGTTGGTCACCGCAATGTTGACTCTCTCCTTCCTCGGCGGGGCCGACTGGGCTTCCTGGGCGAGCTCTGCGTGTGAGGGTCCTCCGTCTCTCTGCTCAATTGAACTGCATTGTCGACAGTCCGTGCACACACCTTGGCGACTGAGCCCATCAGCGTTCCTGTGGCGTACTCCTGCTCTGTGTTCCAGTTTATAACGAAACTCAGCTAGCGTTTCCAGCCAACGGGCGATCTGATTCGACGGCTCCTTCCTTCGACACAGCCAGCGTAGGGAGGCGTGGTCGGTCCTGAGCTTAAACTCCCGTCCGTAGAGGTAGGGGCGGAAGTGCTTGACCGCTCTGATCACTGCCAGCAGCTCTTTCCGAGTGACGCAGTAGTTTCTTTCAGCAGGGGCTAGGGTCTTGCTGAAATAGGCTATCACTCTCTCCTTTCCTTCCTGGACCTGCGATAACACCGCGCCGACTCCTACTGCACTGGCGTCAGTATCGAGAGTGTAGGGTAGACTGGGGTCGGGGTATCCTAGCACAGGAGCCTGCGTTAATCGTGCCTTGAGCTGGTCGAACGCTGCCTGTTCCTCTCCTCCCCATTTCCAGGGCATCTCCTTTCCGGTGAGTACCGTCAACGGCTTGGCTATTGTCGCATAGTCTGGTAGATACTGTCGGTAGTATCCGGCCGTCCCGAGGAATGCCTGCAGTTCCTTCACCTCTCTAGGTGCTTCCCACTTCCTTACTGCTTCGACCTTGCTTGGGTCGGTGGCTACTCCTTGGGCGCTCACCACGTGGCCCAGATACTTCACTTCCTTCTGAAGCAACTCACACTTGGAGGGTTTCACTTTCAGGTTGGCTTGCTGTAGGCGTCCCAATACTTCTCCGAGCCTTTGCAGGTGTGTCTCGAAGTCCGGGGCGATGATGATGACATCATCGAGATACAGCAGCAGCGTCTTCCAGTGTAGACCCTTCAACACTTTCTCCATCAGTCTTTGGAAGGTGGCGGGAGCCGACGTCAATCCAAAGGGGAGCACCTTCCACTTCCACAGTCCACTGCTTGTAGTGAAGGCCGACTTGTCCCGAGCGTCTGCGTCCAGGGGCACTTGCCAGTACCCGCTGGTAAGATCCAGTGTTGTGAAGTATTTGCTGCCGGCCAAGGCGTCCAGAGACTCGTCTATGCGGGGAATGGGATAAGCGTCTTGCTTGGTAATGTTGTTCAATCTCCTGTAATCGACACAGAACCGCCACGAGTCGTCTTTCTTCCTGACCAAGACAACGGGGGAACTCCAAGCTCCATCCGCGGGTTCTATCAAGTCTTTCTCCAGAAGGTCCTTGATTTGCCGTTCCGCCTCTGCTTCCTTTTCGGGTCCCAGCCGATGGGGGGGCACCTGATTGGTCGAGCTCCTTCTATGGTGGGAATGGAGTGTTCGGCCAGTGTGGTTTGGCCCAAGTCTCCGTTGTGGCTGCTGAATACTGTCTGGTACTGGAGCAGCAGTTCTTTGAGCTGTCTTTCTTGCTGGGGTGTCTGACACCCTCTCTTGGCCTTGTCAAAGAGTTCTTGCAGGTGGGGGGGTACTCTTCCTCCTGCCGCTGCTCGCTCGTCTGTCCTCCTGGGCTCGTTCAGCGTCTGGATTCCACCTTCATCTACTCCCGTGAAGGTGCCAATCACCTCTCCTGCTGACAGCCTCAGCGTGTCCTGTGTTGGGTTTAAGCATCGTACCAACACTCTTCCTCTTGCGTCCGGGCTGTTGATGCTCGTGGCGATCGGCAACCCACCCTGCAGGCTCTCTATCACTCCCTGAGGACAGGTTTCCCTGGCATTCAGGTGGCAGGGTATGGTGACCTCCGTCTGTGGGGGCAGACTGGTGTCTTGCCGAACTTGTACTTTGGAGACAAGGCTCATTCCATGCCGATCTGTGCAAGCCAGCTCTTTCCCCTGTATCATCAATACAGGTCGGTCAAACCCTAGCTGGCACTCCTGGCTCGTCAGAAATGGCATCCCGAGAATGACATCCTCGTTGATTTGACTCACCACGAAGGTCTCGGTGAACTTGACATGCCGTATTCGTCCTTCCAGGGTTAGCAATCCGTAAAAGGGTAGTCTCGTCCCATCTGCCATGAGACCGTGTGAGTCGTACGGCTGTAGATCCTGCTGTAGGTGAGAGGGTAGTCGGTCAAAGACACGTTTTGCCAACAGGTTGGTGTTGCATCCTGTGTCGATGAGGTGCGTGACTGCTTCTCCCTCTATCCGTCCTGGCAGGTAGTAGCTGGAGCTGTAAGGTCGCTCCACTTGATTTGACTGAAGGTTTACAGGCTTGGGTGTGAACCGTTCCTCCTTGGGTGGTGGCGTCTGGGTCTGCTTGTCCTTCTTTTTGGGCCTGGTTGATTCCTGCTGCTCGAGAGTCTCCTCGCTCTCTGATTCCAGTGTGACAGGGCCGTCGAGTGTCGACAGACTGGAGAATCGGTTGTGTAAAGCGATCGGAGGACTGGTCAGGAGGTCCAAAGTAGGAGTCACCCGTCGTGCTTGATCCTGGTTCCTCGGAGGTGCCTGCGCCTTCCTTTGAGGTGCCCGTGCGCAGCCAGCAGGTCTCCCTACTGCTGCGGGCGGTAATCGTTTCCCTGGCGGCTGGGCCATGGTACAGTTCTGCATGCCTTCCGATGGTGTCCAGCCTGCAGGCAGCCCCAGCATCTCTCGGGAGTCTCTTCCTTCTTCTTTGCCTTGAGACCCGCTATCTCCTTACTTAGTCCTTCCACCGTGCGGAGGAGCTGCGTAAGAGGGTCTTGCACCTCTTGTGAACGAGCAGTCTCTCCTGGTGGGGTCGGAGCCAAGTCGTAGGGGTCGGTTTCCACTGCCCGAACGTGTGGTCCTCCTAGCGGCTGGTGTGGCACCTGCAGGAACTCGTTGCCTGCTTGTATCGCCTCTTCTAAGCTCTGGGGGCGTACAGCCAACAGGTGTCGCTGCAGGTAGGTGTGTCCCAGCGTGCTGTGAAATGTCTGGAGCACCAACTCTTCTCGGTTCTGTCTGGGGAGGTTGTTGTGGGCGGCCTTGATGAGGCGTTCCACGGTGATCGCATGATCTCGTAGGCTGTCTCTGTTCGTTCGTCTGTAGCTCAGTAGTCTTGCCTGTGCCTCCGAACGTGTGAGACGAAAGGTAGCTCGTAGCTTCATGGTCACTTCCTCCACTGTCTCTCCTCTTCCACACTGTTCGGCCTTGCCTGTCAAGGCTTGCCGTAAGTGTATCACTCGGTCATCTGGTTGCCACTGGTTGGCGTTGGCCACTTCCTCGAACCGCTGCAAGAAGTAGTCTACTTCTCCTGTGCCGTCAAACTGCGGCACCTTGAACTTGCTTCTGGTAGAGGCCATGGTCATCCTGTCCAAGATGTGAGTAAGGGTGTTTATCATCCGCATGTCGGATGGGTCTCTGTCTATGCTGAGCGCTCTTCTTCTCTGTGCCATCACTCAGTCGGGTTCTGCTTGTGGGTGTCTCCTATCCCACTGCTGCCACCAATGTGCAGGATTTCACTGTGTGAGTTGGTAGCTCGGCCTACCTGCACAACTTCCCGAACTGAGTTGGCAACTATGTCTATCGCTGAGCAATACAACCCGCCCACAGGTCGACTAGTATCCTTGGGAATGGTGTGTAACCATTCCTATTTTACTAGTCTAACTGCCGGTTGCGTTAGCTTGTTTCAGTATGCAAGGCAGAGGTCGAACTTTGAAGGCGAACTAGGCAAGCTAGGTTCGGCCAGCAGAGGTTCGAACTGTTCTGCTGAGTGCAAGTCAGTGACCGAACTTTGAAGGCGAACTAGTCAGAGCTAGGTTCGGCCAGCAGAGGTTCAGGCTGATCTGCTTATATATTACTACTCGAGTAATAGAGCATTCGGTGTACGAGCATGTACTAGCGCAGTGAAGTTATTATTGTTAGAGAACAAAGAAACTTCTGAGAGTGGGGCAAGCTGACTCTGATTTATTGCTGCCTTAACACGGCTATTTATACAAAAGATTACATAATAATAAATTGGTACACAAGACATGACAAAAGAAAATTAGTAAGGCACGCCTGTTAAGAAAGGCTAGACAAATAGAAGATAAGTGTACAGAAAATAGGCTGGCCTTGCAGCTACGGCTGAGTGCATCCACATGGGTTACATATAAAATTGCATACAAGGTGAAAGAGTAAAATAAATGTATAGTGTGCATAGAGCGATTAGTCATTGAGTGCATACATAGAATGTCATACTGATTGAACATGGCCGCCGTCCGTCACAGGAGCAATAAAAAACGTGTTTCCAAACTTTTTGTCCGGGAACCCTGAAATGATGAGTTCCGCCCAGAATGGCCTGAAAATGCTTTTGAAGCAATAAAAAACGTGTTTTGAAATATTTTGTCCAGGATCACTGAAATGATGAAATGAGGTCAGAATGACGTGAAAATGCTTTTAAAGCAATAAAAAACGTGAATTGAAACGTTTGCTCTACGATCACTGAATTGATGAAATGTGCTCAGAATGGCCTGAAAACACTTTTGGAACAATAAAAATTGTGTTTCGAACCTTTTTGTCCAGGATCACTGAACTGATGAAAGGTGCTCAGAATGGCCTGAAAACACTTTTGGGACAATTAAAAACGTGTTTTGAAACTTTTTGTCCAGGATGGCTGAAATGATGAAATGTGCTCAGAATGGCCTGAAAACGCTTTTGAAGCAATAAAAATCGTGTTTTGAAATTTTTTGTCTAGGATCACTGAAATGATGAAATGTGCTCAGAATGGCCTGAAAATGCTTTTCGAGCAATAAAAAACTTGTTTTGAAACTTTTTGTCCAGGTTCACTGAAATTATGAAATGTGCTCAGAATGGCCTGAAAATGCCTTTGGAGCGTCAAAAAACGTGTTTTGAAACTGTTTGACCAGGATAACTGAAATGATGAAATGTGCTCAGAATGGCCTGAAAACGCTTTTGGAGCAATAAAAGACGTGTTTCCAAACTTTTTGTCCAGGATCATTGAAATGATGAGTTCCGCTCAGAATGGCCTGAAAACGCTTTTGGAGCAACAAAAAACGTGTTTTGAAAAGTTTTGTCCAGGATCACTGAAATGATGAAATGTTCTCAGAATAGTGTTAAAACGTTTTTCGAGCAATAAAAAAATATGTTTTGAAACTTTTTGTCCTGGATCACTGAAATGATGAGATGTACTCAGAATGGCCTGAAAACGCTTTTGGAGCAATAAAAAACATGTTTCGAAACTTTTTTGTCAACGATCACTGAAATGATGAAATGAGCTCAGAATGACGTGAAAATGCTTTTGGAGCAAGAGAAAACGTGTTTTGAAAAGTTTTGTCCAGGATCACTGAAATGATGAAATGTTCTCAGAATGGTGTTAAAACGTTTTTCGAGCAATAAAAAAATATGTTTTGAAACTTTTTGTCTAGGATCACTGAAATAACTAAATGTGCTCAGAATGGCCTGAAAATGCTTTTGGCGCAACAAAGTTTCAACACACATTTTTTATTGCTCCAAAAACAATTTCAGGCCATTCTGAGCACATTTCATCATTTCAGTGATCCTAGACAAAAAATTTCAGAACACGTGATTTATTGCTCTAAAAGGATTTTAAGGCCATTCTGAGCACGTTTCATCATTTCAGTGTTCCTAGACAAAAAGTTTTAAAACACAATTTTTTATTGCTCAAAGAGCATTTTCAGGCCATTCTGAGCACATTTCATCATTTCAGTGATCCTAGACAAAACGTTTCAAAACACATTTTTTCTTGCTCCGAAAGCATTTTCTGGCAAGTCTGAGCACATTTCCTCATTTCAGTGATCCTAGACAAAAAGTTTCAAAACAAGTTTTTTATTGCTCCAAAAGCATTTTCAGGCCATTCTGAGCACAATTCATCATTTCAGTAATCCTAGACAAAAAGTTTCAAAACACATTTTTTATTGCTCCAAAAACATTTTCAGGCGAGTCTGAGCACATATCATCATTTCAGTGATCCTAGACAAAACGTTTCAGAACACATATTTCATTGCTCCAAAAGCGTTTTCAGGCCATTCTGAGCACATTTCAACATTTCCGTGATCCTAGACAAAAAGTTTCAAAACACGTTTTTTATCGCTCCAAAAGCATTTTCAGGCCATTCTGAGCACATTTTATCATTTCAGTGATCCCAGACAAAAAGTTTCAAAACACGTTTTTGATTGCTCCATAAGCATTTTCAGGCCATTCTGAGCACATTTCATCATTTCAGTGATCCTAGACAAAACGTTTCAAAACACATTTTTTTCTTGCTCCGAAAGCATTTTCTGGCAAGTCTGAGCACATTTCCTCATTTCAGTGATCCTAGACAAAAAGTTTCAAAACACGTTTTTTGTTGCTCCAAAAGCTTTTTCAGGGAATCCTGAGCACATTTCATCATTTCAGTGATCCTAGACAAAAAGTTTCAAAACACAATTCTTATTGCTCCAAAAGCATTTTCATGCCATTCTGAGCACATTTCATCATTTCAGTGATCCTAGACAAAAAATTTCAAAACACATTTTTTATTGCTCCAAAAGCATTATGAGGCACGTCTGAGCACATTTCATCATTTCAGTGATCCCAGACAAAAAGTTTCAAAACAAGTTTTTTGTTGCTCCAAAAGCATTATCAGGCCATTTTGAGCACATTTTGTCATTTCAGTGATCCTACACAAAAAGTTTCAAAACACATTAGTAGTAGTATATCAGCAGATCTCCCTACCAAGTGTTTCTTTGTTGGGTTGAATTCGGGGGTCAATGCAATGGGTTATGGCGTTGACTAGAGTCGCCGAGTTAATATTGTATGGCATTTAAGTGGTACTTAAGTGGTATTTAAGTTTTGATATTTTTTTTACATATTTTGAACTTATATGGCATCTAGCTTTTGAATGTATGGTATTTAAGTTTTGATATTTTTTTTACATAATTCTAACTCATATGGCATCTAGATTTTGAGTGTATGGCATTTAAGTTTTGGTAATTTTTTTACATAATTCGAACTCATATGGTATCTAAATTTTGAACACTCATGTGCATATTTATAGGTATATTTATATCTACATTCAATAAATACATTGAATAAAAATGAATCAATATATGATTATATACATTTATTACATAATAAGTAGGGGAAAATCTCCCCATATAATATAGCTAGAGTCAGTAAAGACTAAGTAATACAAAGCACTACGACTTGTAATGACAATCAATACATAGTCTTTTCCTTTACAATGTTTCTTCGAAAGTCATCAAATTAGTCTTCTATATGGTTAAAATTTACAGTATTTGGGAAATAATTCCAATAGAAAACACTATATTTAGTTTTTGAATTTCTTAAATTTTGGAAAAATCATCAAATTAGCCCTCTAGATTGTTAAAACTTACAGTAAATTTTGCGTAATACAAAGCACCATAGCTTGGTTTATCCGCTTGAGACTACATATCATCCGCGTTCGAGATTGAGTTTACATACCATCAACACCAAGCTCTTCATCAAAGTCTTGTAACTCCTTTTCTAGGAATTCTTTAAGAACTTCATCCTCATTATTCGTTTTCGCTAGCTCCTCATTGGATTTTGCTTGTGCACAATAATCTTCCCAATCACTAGTGTTGGTTGAAGAAATAAAGACGAGATTGTGGTATGGAATAGGATTTCCATTCTTACTCGGTTTCCTTCCTTTGTAAATCATCACACCGGGTGCACATCTTTTAGCTTCCTCGTTGTATCTGATTGGTATTAGAAGTGTCCTCGTCTCTCTTTTTCCATCTTTTTCTGTGATTTAGCGAATGCACTTTACGACAGATTCTTCTCCATTGAATCGAAAAGGAATGAATCTTTCAACAACATCGATGTAAGGGAAAATTGAACATTCTTTGAAATTGCTGAGATATTCGATGTCGTAAGCGAGTTTGAGTTCTTCTTCACTCATTTTTCTCAGTTCTTCAGCTTCAGCAGTAGCTTCCATTGTGGTTAAACTTTTTGTGCTAATGCGTTTGACATTGTAGTAAGTAGTCTCTGGATTTTTTGAGTTTTCCATCTCACCCAAGTACAAAATGTTGAAAGGTAATGGGTAGTTATCAATATTGAAGCTTTCAACCACTCTACTTGGGCAAACGACTTTCTGAAAATTCTTTACAGCTGAATTACCGAGATAGGTGAGAATGTAGTAATCTCCGTATGCACCAGTGCTCTGTTCAATAGAAAGGATTTGCATAACTGATGAAGCAGGAAGTGAGGATAGTGTAAGAAATCCTCCAATCTTTTTCAAATCGCTTGTCTTCCATTTTTTGAGAGATTTGGCCATGTTCAGAGCTCTATCAGCATCGGTGAGCAATTCTTTTTTTTCCATACTGTTTGATGTTGTAGGTAAAACCAGTTTTGGAAGAGGTGGTCTTTTTATTGTTGGTTCTTTTGTGATAGAGTTAGAGTTTTTTCTTTTAGTGGTTGTTTTGAGTGTTTTATGTTTGTTTTCGATTGGTTTTGAATCCGTGTAAGAAGCAGAAAAGTCATCCATAGTATTCTAAAAAGGAAAGGAATAATGTTTGAAGTTATATATAATTCAGCTTTTCATGTGGAACTAAAAGATGAACTATTTTATACTTTACATTATAGTTAAACTATTTTTGATCTTTGCTAGGTAGGGAATAATAATTTTCTTAAATTTTACTTTTTATGAAGAGATAGCTCCTAGTAGTTGCAATGGAAGGTGTAGTAGATGTTGCTTCTCCGCTTGTTGTTGTAGAACTGTATGCTTTCTGTGTGAAAACAGTGGCTCTTAAATAGCTATAGTTGCACTGGTTAAACCCTTTGAATACCATGTCGTACCAACCTTCTTTATAATATAATTATGAATCAGCATTTTTTCACGCGAAGGAAAACCAATGCTTTCGCGGGAATAAAACATTTATTTTCACGCGACTAAAAACCAATTCTTTCGCAGGAATAAAAAATTTATTTTCACGAGACTAAAACCAATGTTTTCGCGGGAATAAAAAATTTATTTTCACGCGAATAGAAACCAATGTTTTTGCGGGAATAAAAAATTTATTTTCACGCGAATAGAAACCAATGTTTTCGCGGGAATAAACAATTTATTTTCACTCGAATAAAAAACAATGCTTTCGCGGTAATAGAAAATTTATTCTCACACGAATAAAAACCACTGCTTTTGCGGGAATAAAACAATTATTTTCAAGCGAATAAAACCAATGTTTTCGCGGGAATAAACAAAATATTTTCACGCGAATAAAAAACAATGCTTTCGCGGGAATAAAATAATTATTTTCACGCGAATAAAACATGAAAAACAACCCGATTGTTCATGCGAATAAGAACAAATAAAAGTCTCTTTTCACACAAATGTACACAGAATTTTCCACATTTTTTTTGCACCGTCATCCTAGGATATTTAAGAACGAGTGCTCTCACACAGAAAGCATCTATTTCAACAACATCGTTCAAAGGGTAAACATATATTACTACATCCACTAACTATCAAAAGTTTTTCTGTGTGAATTTAAAAGTTTTCATTGAACTCAAGACATGATTATCTGATGGACTTTGACTATTTAAAAATAAGTGCTTTCACACAATAAATCAACCATTCTAACAACAGTAACTGAAGACTCAACATCTACTATATAATATACCAACTGACTACTAGGAGTTTTATTCACAAGGTAAAAAATTACAAAATAATAATTTTTTATTAGCTGAGACATTTAACTTACCTTTCTATGTACTATTGTTACTTCTATTAAAAAAATGATGTTATTTTTATTATAGCACTATGGAAACGGAAGAGGAGGATACTGATGTAAACATACATAAGGAATGGGAATGGCTCATGAAAAATCAAAATGATATTGGATATTGGATATTGGAGATTGATGCTGATCACAAACATTTCGTTTTATTTCTACAAACTACTCGTAATGGGAAAAGTTGGATCACCACCTGTGCCGAAACATTGAATTTTGTAATATTTTTGGAGTTGTAAGCCCAAAAATTTCACAAATTGACTGAATTACAGATGTTAAATATAAATAAAAATACTTTATTACGCTAAATATATACAAATTATTGCACAATACAAATAATATATAATTTAATGTTCATGAGTTGTTGCTGATAGATGTGGCGAGTCATCAGTCACTCACTTGTACACGTATTCTATCTAAAAGCATACATAGACGTCGATATAACAACTACATTGTACTATGGTGAAAAATACGGTTTTTAGTACTTACTTATTACTAGTAAAAAGATTCACATACCTTAATTAAATTTCTGATATCGAAATACTGTTAGCTTAACTTGAAATGTGAGTGTTATCTTCATCGCTTTTCTCACTATCATTGTTGACAACTTCATCTTTTTCCTCAAAGCTTTTGTTTTCAGACCCGTCATCCGTCATATAATCATCATTTTCATCATCAGTATAAGCATCAATGATATCATCATCACGACTTTTCACCCGCTCAGCATCATCAAATAGGGAAAATCTGAAAGCCATTCCTTCTTTTTCACTTGAAGTAGATAGGAGCATTAAAGCTTCTTCAACACCCAGAATCGTGAGAATTTGTTTCTTTGCACCGCTTTGAGTTGACATCGTGCTTTTATAGTGAATCATACCACATTCATGATTTTTGATCTTCAAAACATTCTTAGGAGGGACGACAATCTTTCCGGTCATCAAAGATCCATCATTTGCCATGTATCTGTAAGTGACAGTGTGAGTGATACGTAGAGGTGATGTGTCTTGTTTTCGTTTTTGATGTTTCAACTTCAAATTTTTCCAAACTGAGAGTATAGTGAATGTCAGAAGAGTGTTGGCAGGAATATTATCGAAAGTGATGATATCAAAGTTTCAATGATTTGTTTCTCAAGTTTTTGGCTATGGCTCGTTGTTTTTCTAGCCCTTGGTGTTGATTGCCTCCTACAATACGAAGATCGGGTTGATTTTCTTCTAGCTTTCCCATGTACACTACTGTATGTGAAGAGCGGTGATCAAGTTCCTGTAGCTCTACCATAAGTTCTTTGTCAATCAGCGACTTGACTCGAATTCGATGATCGTTTGTTAAAACGTATTCATAATCCAAGATACCATAATCTTCAACGTAATTGACATCAAAAACCTACAATATCGTAGGAATTGGTAAATCCGTCAGACTCACAAAATTTCCTATTTCCAACATCCCTTTCTGCATAGCTCCTGTCATTATTCCAGCCGTCTCGATCAATTCGAACTCTCTAAGTTTGTTTATGGTATTATTCTTGGTATTGCTGAATAAAAAGGAAATTGAAGCTCGAGATAATGTTGCTGTTGGTTTTTTGTTATCCTCTGATCGTTTGACTTCACTTTTCTCATGCAGATATGTGTAGTCCGGTGTGGGGCTCAAAGGAGAGTCAGCTGAATCTACATGGTGTTTCATTGCTATAGGGGTGGGAGTGTTGATGTTTGAGCAGGAAGAAGATGTATCATAAAAGGTGTTAGGATCAACTCTTCTATCATCAAGGTGAATGCTGTTGGTGGTGGAATTGGTGGTTGTAGTGGAGATAGTGTCGATGTTGCTGGTAGTTGTAGTTGGTTCAATACGGAGCTTATGAAGTGTTTTGGAGTGTGACGTCATCATACCTGCAAAAAAAGTAAAAGAACTTAGTAGTAGTAATATATGAGCAGATCTCCCTACCAAGTGTTTTTTTGTGGATTTGATCTTGGAGTTGAGACAATGGGTTACGGCGTTGGATGAATTCGCCGAGTTTATATTGTATTTTACTTGAGGGGTATTTGAGTGGCATTTGAATGGCATTTAAGTGGCATTTGAGTTTTGATTATTTTTTTACTTAATTTGAACTTATAAATTTTGAATGTATGGCATTCAAGTTTTGATAATCTTGTACATAATTATATACATAACTTTAATTCATAGAGCATCTAGATTTTGAATGTATGGCATTTAAGTTTTGATATTTTTTTGTAATTCGACTCATTATATCTACATTGAATAAATACAGTAATTAAAAATGAAACAATATGTGAATATATACATTTATTGTGCAATAAGTAGGGAAAATTTCATATAATATAGCTAGAGTCAGTAAATATTAAATAATGCCAAACACTACAACTTGTAATGACAATCAATGCATAAGCTTTTACTAAAAACTATCTTGAAAACCTTCAAAACATGATCCCAAATGGAAAAAAAATGGATAAAGTTAGATATTCATCTATTTGTTTACATCTACAAAAAAGAGGTATTTGGTGAAATATTTTTTCGATTTATTCAGTTTTCATTAATTTTTTACAAAAACGAATCATCCTCTAAATAGTTAAATTTCATCTAATTGTACAAATTTACAAAAAAACAGGGTATTTGGTAAAATATTCTTTCATTTCATTAAATGTTCATTATTTTTTTGCAAAAAAGAAATCACCCTTTAAATGGTTAAATTTTATCTGTTTGTATATCTTTACAAAAAAACAGGGTATTTGGTAAAATATTTCCTTTATTCTATTCAATTTTCATTAATTTTTTCAATAATTGCTTAAATATACATTATTCACTATTTTCTTATTCTAATTGTACAAATTTACAAAAAAAACAAGGTATTTGGTAAAATATTCTTTCATTTCATTAAATCTTCATTATTTTTTTTGCAAAAAAGAAATCATCCTTTAAATGGTTAAATTTTATCTGTTTGTATATCTTTACAAAAAAAACAGACTATTTGGTAAAATATTTCCTTTATTCTATTCAATTTTCATTAATTCTTTCAATAATTGCTTAAATATAAATTATTCATTATTTTCTTATTATTAGGTGAGCAATCTATCATACAAAATTAGTTTCTTGAGTGAGGGTTTTATCCTGCATTTTCCTTTTGAATTTTTTTTCAAAAATTTACCATTTTTTTCAAAAACAATCATTTATATATACAATTTCCATTATTTTTTTAAACAGAACAATCCCTATCTCTGAGAGGTTGGAGATATTGGGGTAGAAAACTTAGACATGATGATGAGAAGGCTATGGATTTTCCCGTTTAAGAACAAACCATTTTCGATAGCAATTTCAATTCGGAAAACTAAAACAATGTAATTTGTTTTTCAAAACGCAATCATCAGAAAGCTTTTGTCATGATGAGGAGGAGGCTATGGATTTACCCATTCAAGAACAAACCATTTTCGATGGCGACTTCAATTCTAAAAACGAATTAGAACTGAAGTATGTGGTATTACGTAATCATTTTTTTAAACAAGAACAAACCATTTTTGATAGCAACTTTAATTCTAAAAACTAAATCAATGTAACTTTTTTATTCTTTGTCTCCCATGAAATTGTTCAAAACGAATTAGAACTGAAGTATGTGGTATTACATGATAATTTTTTAAAAAAAACACATCAAAATCGACAAATTACTCCTATAGATAGTTCAAGTTTACAATATTTGAGAATTAATCACAATAGAAACATTAAGCCTACTTGATAAAAAAGAATTTGACTGTTAAATTTAACTAATTGATTCAATGTTATTATTTGGATCTTTTGAAAATAAACATTTCAATGAAAACATCATATTTAGTCTTTGACACACTTGAAACCATTTTCCAGTAAATTTCACCAACAATATTTCAGAAATTTTTACTAGATATTTACAAGAAAAATGAGGTATTTTGGTAAAATATTCTTTTATTACATTCCTTTTTAATTTTTTATGTTTTAAAACAGGGTTTTATTACAAAGTTTTTTGTTTTTTCAACTTTTTAAAAAAATAATCATTATAATATATAGTTTTCGATATTTTTTTAAAAAAAATAAATATATATATAGAGATTTTCACTTTATATTCTTTTATTCCATTCAATTTTCAATAATTTTTTGAGTGCCCAGCGGGCAATCGACCGACGTCTACCTTAATTCAACGTTGATTTAGAGTTGAATTTCCGTTGAACATTCCACCTCAGTTTTCAACCTTGTTTCAACGTTGAAGCAAAGTTGAACTTTGGTTGCACTTTCATTGCCACTTTTCAACTTTGTTTCAACGTTGGTTCAATGTTTGCTTTTGGACCATTCAAAATTGTTGATTGTACTATGTTGAAACTATGAAGAGGCAACATAGGTTAACTATATGGACATGGAATGCAGTTTAAAGTTGGGGTTGAAATTTAGATGAGAAATCAACAACCTTTTTTCAACTTCGTTTCAACGTTGATTCAACTTTGGTTTTTCATCGGAGCGAGTTAGTTGATTCCATGATGTTGAAACTATGGAGAAACAACAAAGATCAAATTGATGTTCATGGGCATAATGCTGAAGCTTAGGTTAAAACAAAGTTAAGGAATGGTTAATGTTCAACCTAAGTGTTTGACATTTTGTCTTTGGTGAAACTGAATTCACTTTTGGGTCAACATTCTACCTCATCTCTCAATCGTTGTTTCAATGCTGTTCCAACGTTGGTTGAACCTTCGCATTCGGATCAATCAAAGTGGTTAATTTCGCTACGTTGAAACTATGAAGAGATCCCACAAGTGATATACGTGCTTAGGGAAACCATTTCAAAGTTCAAGGTGAGTTTTAGTTTAACACTCAACCTCATTTTTTAACCTAGTTTCACCATTGATTCAACGTTTGTTCTTTGACCTCTCAAATCTGTTGATTGTACCACGGAGAAACAACGATTTGGAAAATCAGCTGTTTGATTGTTCAGATTGCAATGTAATTGAACTATCCACATCTTTTCCAAATTGGTTTCAGGGTGGATTCAACTTTGGTTTTTCAACCAGTCAAACCGATCAGTTGTACTATGTTGAAACTTTTGAGCAACAATAGTGGTTAGTGTGTTTGTGGGAACAATACTAAAGTTCAGGTCGAAGCAAGTTTGAGGATTAGCCAACCGGTCAACTTTTTTTGCTCAACTTAGTTGGAATTGTGAAACAGACCAATACATTCAACATCAGTTGTACCATGCAAGTTAAGCGTTGATTCGATGTTGGCTATTTTACAACTTTGTTGATTGTGTGCTTGCAAACCATGGAGAATCAAGTGAGGATTGAGCTAATCACATTGCTCACAAACACTTATGGACACATTCATACTTATGCTATTTCACCCCAGCACAGCATTGTTTCGACATGGACAATAGCCATGGTAACAACGTTGACCAATCAAAGTCTACTGGATCTCCTAGGCCCGCCCACAATTTCATTTAAACTTCTATGTAGATCATTTTGTGCATTGCTATTACTTGGTGTGTTTTAACAATAGCTGATCTGAAGAAAGTGTTGCTTGCATTTAGGGAATGCTCAATTGAAAATTATTTTCGACCGGAACCTCTATCTACCAGCTATACTCAAGTGCTACCATTACTGATCCATTAAAACAAATCAAGGTAAGTAAATTTGTGACTGCCTGCTTCAATAACAACACTAGCAAGCCTATTGTTGCTGGGCAGTTGAAATTTATTGGCATAAATAAGTGTTACTATTTTATCTTTACCTACCATTAACAAACATGTTGTCATATCGGTTAGATGAAAAAAATATGTTGAAGTTGTTTTGGTAGCTAAATTATGTTGGTCATAGTTGAGTATTTACAACACAAAATGGACAAACCATAAATGTACAATTGTTTGTTTAATGAATTTAAATGTTTGCTTAGCTCTTCTGCTTAGGTGGTTACACTAGTTTTCCATGTGGAGTCTCATCACAACATCTGCTTTCAAGCAAATTTTGTCGAACACAAATGTGTAGTCACTTTTTCTGTCACTTGCAACACTTTAGCAAATGATCATTGCTGAAATTGCAGTTTTTTTGTTCTTGACTTTCGAACTCGACAAACCAATAGACTCCTCTTAACGAACAACATAACTTTGTAAATTTTGACTCATCCAAGCTTTCAATAGTGTATGTAAAATAGAACATCACTTGTTGGTAAAATTTATGTAACAAAAACTGTAATTGATTGCTGAGCAGGTAAAAAAACCGCTTCAAAATGCTTATTTTTCTTGAAAACTATTAAAACTGGTTGCATTTGTGCTTTTTGGGTCTAAATTTTTTTCTGTTCAAAACTCTAGTACTTGCTGAAAAGTTGCAGCATTATTTTGTTATCACAGATGGTCTAATGTCCAATTTTTTAGTCTAAGCATTACTCTATGATTGGAATTGCTGTTGTCAGTGTAGAAATTTGGACATTACCTTGTCCTCTATTTGATAGTTTGAATCTAGTTTGCACTTTACCAAAAGGAATTGAGAGACAGCTTCATTCAATATTTAGTTGAAGTTGACTAAATTTGTTAGCTGTTGTGTAACCACTCAGTATAGTTACAAAATTTCTTTGCCACAGATAATGAACTGGCATTTAAATAGACAAAGGAACCCAAAATCTATCCTTGAGACAAGACTTTCTCCTTTGTTCTCTAAATGATGCTGTTGTGTAATGCTATTGAAGTTCGGTGCCATCAAATTGGCTAGGGTTTGAGTAAAATTTAAAGCAATTATAGCTGCACTTGTGGTGCACATCACTAAAATCAGATGCCACTTGAGCTGGGATATGGGTAATGTTGGCCAAAGTGTGAGATAGTAGATAATCAAAATATAAATATCGGCACTTTTCAGAACATTTTTTTGTACAATAACAATAATGAGTTTGAGAATATGTAACTACTTATATTCATTTCTGGTGTCAGAGGTTTTATTGCTGGTTTCTCATTTCCTCCAAGATAAAATCGAATGACAGGATGTTTTGATTTAATTGTAGATGCTGCGCAAAATTCCAGCTCCAGAAGAAGTGAGCTTGATTCTATCCAAATTCCAATACCATACAATGGTAAGTAACAATATCTCCCGATCACAAGCATTTAAATTTTTGGGAAGTTAGAAATATTGTGTTAACAAATTTTGTTCTTTAGGCTTCATTGAATATTTGGTACGCAATCTAAACAAAACAGGTGACAAGTAGTTTGGTTTCTTTTACATGAAAAAGATACTCAGAAACCAACTATCAGTTTTGCATTATGTATATTTATACCTGTGCAATCTACAGTTTAGAATCAATTAATAGTTTGTTGCTCTACTAGATACAAACAAACAACCATGGAGGGCCATGGATCATGATAATTGTAAATTGCCTCAAAAAGTAAAGTTATTCACTATTTAAACTACAATTAATTTTATTTTTTTTTACAGGTTCAAATGAAAAGTGTCATCTAGAGCCAACATATCTGACAGATGCTTCAGCAGCTGAACTTTGGACTGATTACATTTTCTTTCACAACCACTGGCAATTCATTAATTTAATTTACATATCTGAATTTCAACGCTTTTTTAAATTCTACTTATACCTTGAATAAGAACACTTTATATATAGGGATAGCAATCTACTACACAATAGCGAATATGAATTATCAACAGGGAATTATGAATTGAAAAAGAATGTTGTTTTGTAGATTTTTTATGAGATAATATGCCAACGCCAAATTTTAACTGCTTAAAATCTGTAACTCATTCTATGCCAGTTCAACTATAATGTTGAAAAAAAATTTGAAAGATAATTTAAATGATACTGGATTGAATAAAATGAATTATATGTAATTTCTATGCTTCTCTGGCATTGATTCAACATTGTTGGTACATATTATTGACCTCTCTTGTTCCACCATTACTTAATATGTTTTTTGTGTTTGTTTTGTGTAAAATCCAACTTTGTTTCTACCTTCTAATGTTGCTGTTTTTCTAACATCATTCAACGTAACATATCTGTATTTTTGCTATGGATTCAACATTGTTTCACCATTGAATCCACACCTGTTTTTCAACCATAAATCACTGTGACTTCTTTGCTTTATTGATAGTGAATAAACATTGTTTCAACCTATGATCAATGGTCTTCAACCACGTTTCACTAACTTTTCTTTACTTTTCGGGTGCTAATTCAGTGCTGTTTTTTCTTTGAATCAACGTCTGTTCATTTACCAAATATCAACGGTATATCTCTGCTTTGCTGGAGTTGATTCAACAGTGCTTCTCAATCAAATCAACGTATTTTCTCCAACCATATATCACCGCAAATTCTCAGCTTTTTCAACGTTGACTCGATGCTGTTTCTTCTTTGAATCAACGTGTGTTTGTTAACCAAATATCAACAATATATCTCTGCTTTGTTGGAGTTGATTCAACAGTGTTTCTCCATCAAATCAACGCATTTTTTCAACCACATATCACCGCAAAATCTCGGCTTTTTCAACGTTGATTCAATGTTGTTTCTTCTTTGAATCAACGTCAGTTCTCAAACCAAATTTCATCGAAATATCTCTGCTTTCTTGGGGTTGATTCAATGTTGTTTCTCCATCAAATCAACGTACTTTTCAACCATATATCACCCTAAATTCTTGGCTTTTTCAACCTTGATTCAACATTGTTTCTCCCTCAAATCAACGTTTTTTCGCATGCTAATTTTCAACGTTGAATCTCGTTTCACTTTTAGCCCCAATTTCTACGTAGTTTCTCCGTCGCATTCAACATAGTTTCAACATTGATTCAATGTGTCTTTGCCCGCTGGGTGAGGATTTTATCCTACACCTTCCTTTTAAATTTTTTTATTTTCTTAAAAAATAATCATTGAAATATATAGTTTTCGATATTATTTTAAAAACAATGTATATATATATAGAGTTTTTCACTTTATATTTACAAACCTTTGGTATTTGGGAAAATATTTTTTTATTTCATTCAATTTTCAATAATTTTTTGAGTGAGAATTTTATCCTACACAATCCTTTTAAATTTTTTATGTTTCAAAACAGAGCTTTATTACATTTTTTTGAACTTTTTAAAAAATAATCATTGAAATATATAGTTTTCGATATTTTTTGATTTTTTTGTACTTTTTAACTTTTTTAAAAACTGTCAAAAAATCACCAAATTACCTCTCTAGATGAATAAAATTTACTTTTTTAAAAAATAATCATTGAAATATATAGTTTTCGATATTTTTTGATTTTTTTTGCACTTTTTAACTTTTTTAAAAACTGTCAAAAAATCACCAAATTACCTCTCTAGATGAATAAAATTTACAAGTAAATAATTGTAATAGAAAATACCATATCTAGTTTTTACATTCATAAAACTGTTTTATAGTAAATTTTCTGTAATACAAACTACTATAGCTTACGATATCAATGGTTACAAAGCGCTTTTCTTGAACAATATCTTTCTCGATATTTTTCTGGTATATTATTAGACCCAGGGAGGAACTCTTGTATTCCGTATTCTCTGTGATCCAATAATTGACTAAAATACAAAAGTTATTCATTATATAAATAAATTTTACCGAATTTAAATTTTACTCTTAGCTACATTAGATAGTTTACATTATATATAACAGGAAAATAACTCACTGAGTTACATCATTCAGCTCAATATTTCTTAGGGAAAGTTCTTTACTCTGTTTTCTTTTTATGATAAAATGGACTAAAATAAAAAATGATGTATTAGTATAGTATGATTAAAATTAATGTAAAATAAATATAAACTTTCGTTATTTTTTCAACTTCTATGTAAAAGAAATACACTGATTACACACGAAAAAGTCCTTTTTTTTCATTTGGATTCGGAATGTATAAATATAAATATATATATATATATAATTTTAAAAATGTTTTACAACAAATACTCATGAATAAGGCATTTATGTGATAAAACGTGTTATTTACGTGAAAAATTAAGCATTTTTGTAAAATAATTATAAACTTTTGTGATTTTTTTCAACTTCTAGCTAAAAAAATACACTGATTACACAAAAAACCCTTTTTTTTAATCCAAAATATATATAATTTAAAAATGTTTTACAAAAAATGTATATGAATTGATCATTTATGTGAAAAACTAAACATTTTTGTAAAATAATTATAACCTTTTGTTATTTTTTAAACTTTTATGTAAAAAAATACACTGATTGCACAAAAAAGTCCTTTTTTAATCCGAAATAGATATAATTTAAAAATGTTTTACAAAAAATGTTTATGAATTAATCATTTATGTGAAAAACTAAACATTTTTGTAAAATAATTATAACCTTTTGTTATTTTTTAAACTTTTATGTAAAAAAAAAATACACTGATTGCACAAAAAAGTCCTTTTTTTAATCCGAAATAGATATAATTTAAACATGTTTTACAAAAAATGTTTATGAATTGATCATTTATGTGAAAAACTAAACATTTTTGTAAAATAATTATAACCTTTTGTTATTTTTTAAACTTTTATGTAAAAAAAATACACTGATTGCACAAAAAAATCCTTTTTTTAATCCGAAATATATATAATTTTAAAAATGTTTTACAAAAAAGGTTATGAGTTGATCATTTATGTGAAAAATTGAACATTTTTGTAAAATAATTATCTATCATTTTAAGGGGTTTTTCATTGTAAGAATACACAAAATTTTCACAAATCAACTTTTCAAAATTATGGTAGAAATTAATAAAACTTACCTATAGTGATATGAATCCCTTGAGTTATAGATTAGCTTCTCGAGAGTTAGTTCTCCACAGTCTTCTTTTTCAGCATCATCGAAGTGGTTGAGAAAATCCTCAGATTTTGGATTATCAGCCAGTTCCGAGGCTTGGACGAAGGCTTGATGAGCTGCGAGTACACTGATGTTGTAGAAAATTGAATTGTCTGCGTTTCGACTCAGACCCTTGAACAAAATCACTCCAAATCTCTCCGATGTCACAGCAGAAGCTATTTGATGAGGAATGCGCATATCTCCGATCAGTATAATTCTTCATCTACAACACTTCTGTATTGAACTAGAAGAGTCTCTTCATTTCCATTCCATCGCCTGTCAGACTTTGTTATAACTTCAGGGTTTTGGAAACATATGACACTATCTGTTGGGAAATCCTGAAGATTAGCTACCTCGAAATAAGCATTGATTTGTCGCATACTTTTTTCTGGTAATACATCAAACACATTCTTACACCTCAAAGTAGTTCCTGTTTCTGTAGCAGCACGAAAAATTGCTTTTCCAGTCTTTTCAACACCCATGTAGATCAAAACCAGCGGTCTTATTTGCGAAGCTTCATTGACAAGTAATCCTGCTGCTAATGGAATAGTGCTCTTCACTCTAACTACCTTTCCATCCGTTTTATAGTTGTATATGATGGTGCAGTTCGTTTCATCATGGAGCTCAACGGTTAACACCTGCATAACTGTAGGTATTGGTAAATCTTCAACTTTGACTATGTTTTCAATGTTTCTTCTGGAAGCTGGAGATAGAGTACTTAACAGAGAGGCGCTTTTGATGATGAGAGTTGCCAGAGTATTCAGACTGGCGCTTTGAAAGGGGATCATAGTGCGTTGAAGAAGTACATTGTCATCAATCACCTTATCTTGTGAAGGTTTTGGTTCTTTATTCTTCAGTTGTTTTGTATTGACTTGTGTCGACATTCTAAAAGATAAAGTAAAAATCCATGTTATGATTTCTTTTTCAAACCAATTTGAAGATATATATACATATATATATATATATATATATATATATATATATATATATATATATATATATATATATATATATATATATATATATATATATATATATATATATATATATATATTTACTCAATATCATACCGCTGTTAGTATCTAAATCGATAAAAATTAAATTTATACTCAATCAAGTTGACTTACCTCCAAACAGAAAAGTCCTTCTAGCAGTTGTAGTAGATGATGTTGTAGTAGATCTTGCTCCTTCAGTTGCTAATGTCGAAGTGACTGCTTTCTGTGTAAAAACAGTGCTTCTTATATAGCTGAAATCATGCCATTTATCATAAGGTTAAATTAATGAAACATTGTTTCTACGGAAGAACACCAATGCTTTCGCGGGAATAAATAATTTATTTTCACGCGAATACAAACCAATGCTTTCGCGGGAATAAACATTTTATTTTCACGCGAATGGAAACTGTTGCTTTCGCGGGAATGAATACTTTATTTTCACGCGAATACAAACCAATGCTTTCGCGGGAATAAACATTTAATTTTCACGCGAATGGAAACTGTTGCTTTCGCGGGAATGAATACTTTATTTTCACGCGAATACAAACCAATGCTTTCGCGGGAATAAACATTTAATTTTCACGCGAATGGAAACTGTTGCTTTCGCGGGAATGAATACTTTATTTTCACGCGAATACAAACCAATGCTTTCGCGGGAATAAACATTTAATTTTCACGCGAATGGAAACTGTTGCTTTCGCGGGAATGAATACTTTATTTTCACGCGAATACAAACCAATGCTTTCGCGGGAATAAACATTTTATTTTCACGCGAATGGAAACTGTTGCTTTCGCGGGAATGAATACTTTATTTTCACGCGAATACAAACCAATGCTTTCGCGGGAATAAACATTTTATTTTCACGCGAATGGAAACTGTTGCTTTCGCGGGAATGAATACTTTATTTTCACGCGAATACAAACCGATGCTTTCGCGGGAATAAACATTTTATTTTCACGCGAATGGAAACTGTTGCTTTCGCGGGAATGAATACTTTATTTTCACGCGAATACAAACCAATGCTTTCGCGGGAATAAACATTTTATTTTCACGCGAATGGAAACTGTTGCTTTCGCGGGAATGAATACTTTATTTTCACGCGAATACAAACCGATGCTTTCGCGGGAATAAACATTTTATTTTCACGCGAATGGAAACTGTTGCTTTCGCGGGAATGAATACTTTATTTTCACACGAATACAAACCAATGCTTTCGCGGGAATAAACATTTAATTTTCACGCAAATGGAAACTGTTGCTTTCGCGGGAATGAATACTTTATTTTCACGCGAATACAAACCAATGCTTTCGCGGGAATAAACATTTTATTTTCACGCGAATGGAAACTGTTGCTTTCGCGGGAATGAATACTTTATTTTCACGCGAATACAAACCAATGCTTTCGCGGGAATAAACATTTAATTTTCACGCGAATGGAAACTGTTGCTTTCGCGGGAATGAACACTTTATTTTCACACGAATACAAACCAATGCTTTCGCGGGAGTAAACATTTAATTTTCACGCGAATGGAAACTGTTGCTTTCGCGGGAATAAACATTTTTTTTTCAGGCGAATAAAAACCAATGCTTTCGCGGGAATAAATAATTTATTTTCACGCGAATGGAACCCATTGCTTTCGCGGGAATAAACAATTTATTTTCACGCGAATACAAACCAATGCTTTCGCGGGAATGAAAGATTTATTTTCACACATTCACCTATATAAGAGACAACGATTTCAGACAGAAAGCATCCAGTTCAACAACAGTGAGCAAAGGAGCAACATCTATCTACTACATCTTCCATTGCAACTACTAAGAGTTCTCTCTTCATAAAGGTAAAACTTAAATTCAAATATTTCCGCTAGCTAACACAACTATCTGAAGGCTTTATGACATATCTATCTTTAAATTGGTTATAAAGAATTGAACCAATTTTTTCTGTTTTTTCAGAATGAATACTCAAGTCGTAGAAAGTCAACCATTGTATCTAAAGTCGGAATCTCAGCCTGATGAAAAGGTAAGAATTAATAAAAAATACTATTTAACACCTGTTGAACACCTTTAATTATTTTAGTTATCTAATTATCGCTTGTATTTTAGAACAATGCAACAACAAATCCAATCTACTTAAAGGACTTCCTTCCAGAAATGTATCATAACTATGTGATAAATAATGATGTTGTTGAAGAAAAAGCTGTAGAACGTTTGACATTTCAAGTTATAATATTCTGTATAACTCAACACATGATGAGTATGGGGATGTGTTGTAAGAAACGTGATATATCTACAGAACGTTTTGATGACATTATAAAAAACGGTTTCGAAATCGTTTTGTCAATGGTGGAAGTCGTTAATATTAATAATTTTTTAAAAGAAATTGAAAGAAGTGCTTGGAATCAAATAGTTTTCAAAAAATTATACAACATGACATGGAACAAAAAAACTTTTTATAAATTCAGAAAGCATATTTATAATTATGTCCAAATAGATAAAGCTCTATCCTCTTCTGTAGGTATTTTAGAACTAATGTTAGAAGCGTTTCATACATATTTATGAAAAATTTTTAGTTGTTTTTTATTATTTTACAATATTTTGTTCAAACTATTATATTTTATTTCTTACCAATTTAGATGTTAAAAGCGGTATGATATTAAGTAAATACATATATATATATATTTGAATGCATTCTTTGTTGTCTGTCTCCACATCCCAATAGTTTAATAAGCACATTCTCAATCTACCATAACTCTATGATCTTAACTGCTTTTGGCATAAATACATATATATATATATATATATAAGACACTCTAAGTAATAAATACACTCTTAGCCACTCATGCAAATATTACCCTTTTATTTTTAGAATGTTATGGATGCTCTTTCTGAAGAGCTCCTTAGCACAGATCCATATCCAACAGAAAATAAAATGAAAAACGGCAAAACAACTCCTAAGAGAAGGAAAACTGCTCCAAAAAAGCGAATAGTAAGGAAACGAAAACAAACAGTGAGAAAACAAACTACTTCCGTTGATAAGCAAACAATGGAGAGTGCAGCTATAACTCATTTAACAGTTGAATGTCTCAACGAAAGGAGAGCTAGGGAATTAGAAAAGTCTAAAGGTTCTCAAGTGATTGACTCACCAAAAGTTCCGATTTGCAAAACATTTGAAGATCTTCCTATCCCAAGCATTATGCGAGTGACTGGTGTGATACATCCATCAAGTAAGGAGAAGTGTAGATATTCTCAAGTACACTACCATGATCCTTCAGATATAAATGAACTCGAACCCAAAATACTCCTCTGTCCAGTTGAAATAGCTAAAAACTTCAACTGTGATAATTACCCCCCTCCGTTTAACGTTGTATATTTGGGTAGAAAGGGAAAACCAAAAAATAAAAACGTTCTTTGGTATGATGTCAGACGTGTTAGCAGACATCCTCTAAGCAAAAAGAAAGCTGAAAAGGAATCACTATATTTTAGTACATTGACTAAATGTCAGCTCAAACGCTTCTTGAACATCAACACCCTCAATAGTTTTCAACCCGGCGCTATTTTTCCTTACCAAGATGTTGTTGATAGATTCGTTCCTCATCGATTTAAAGGAGGGCAGTCGAATGTAATTTGTATCCGTTATAGCATTGAACAATGTGGAGAAACGCTGTTGAAGACGCTCGCCATACCAGACAAATATGCTTCAGAAGCTAACAAATATACTCCAGGTGTGATGATCTACAGAGGAAAAACAACCCACGGAAAATTTAAGACAGAATACGATCTTTCATTTTGCTCTCCATACCGTCTCGGTCGAATGTATTGGAAACAATATTGTGATCAAGCAAAGCACAACAAAACAATATTAGAAATTGATGATGATGATGAACTTGAAGATTTTCTATGTGGAGACTTTGATGATTTTGAGACAGGATATGTTGCTGAAAAAAAATGATGAGTGTTTTAGCGATGGATAGTCTCTAATTCAAAAAACAAGTTGGACAATGTGACTTGGTGAGCTATTTCCCTTTTCTATATAATGTAAACTATCCAATGTAACTAAAGCTATAATTCAATTTCATGTAATTATTTTAAATTTTTGTTTAATCATTCTATACTAATACATAACTTTTTATTTTACTTCATTACGAATTCAAAAGCACATAAAACAGAAGTCTCCCTTCTTAAGATATAACATCACTACATCAAAGACATCATTGTAAAAAAAGACTATGTATTAATTGTTATTACTTAGTATTTACTGACTCTAGCTATATTATATGAGATTTTCCCTACTTATTACACAATAAATGTATATATTCACATATTCTTTCATTTTTAATCACTGTATTTATTCAATGTAGATATATCTCCTCTCTCTCAAGATATCATATGAGTCGGAATTACAGAAAATTATCAAACCTTAAATGCCTTACATTCAAAATCTAGATACCCTATGAGTTATAATTATGTATACAGTTATGTAATAATTATCATAACCTAAATGCCATACATTCAAAATTTAGATACCATATAAGTTCAAATTAAGTAAAAAAATAATCAAAACTCGAATGCCACTTAAATGCCATTCAAATGCCACTCAAGTACCCCTTCAAGTAAAATACAATATAAACTCGGCGAATTCATCCAACGTCGTAACCCATTGCCTCAACCCCCAGATAAAATCCACAAAAAAACACTTGGTAGGGAGATCTGCTCATATATTACTACTCTTAGTTTAATGATGAACCTATATACTGAAATTATTATTGTTTTATTAAAAGATTGTTTTTTTTGAAAAAAACTAGGCTTCAAAAAAACCTAGATGATTCAATTAACTAAAGACAAATAATTATTTTAGCACTTCTTACCTTGATGCTCTCCTAGTAGCTGCAGTAGATGTTGCTTCTCCGCTAGCTGTTGTAAAACTGGATGCTTTCTGTGTGAAAAACAGTGGCTCTTAAATAGCTAAAGTTGCACTGATTAAACCCTATGAATACCATCTCGTGTCAACCTCTATGAATCAGCATTTTTTCAGGCGAAGGAAATCCAATGCTTTCGAGGGAATAAATAATTTATTTTCACTCGAAGAAAAACCAATGCTTTCGCGGGAATAAAACATGTATTTTCACGCGAAGGATAACCAATGTTTTTGCGGGAATAAAACAATTATTTTCACGCGAAGGGAATCCAATGTTTTCGCGGAAATAAAAAACATATTTCCGCGTGAATAAAAACCAATGCTTTCGCGGGAAAAAAACAGTTATTTTCACACCAATAAAAAACAAGGCTTTCGCAGTAATATTTGATTCATATAACGATTTTTTTGCATTCGCGTGAAAAACTAAACTTTTATTTAGTGCTATTCACGCGAAAGCATTGGTTTTCCTTTGCGTGAAAAAATGCTGATTCATAGATATAATATAAAAAAGGCTGGTACGAGATGGTATTCATAGGGTTTAATCAGTGCAACTTTAGCTATATAAGAAGCGCTGTTTTCACACAGAAAGTATCCAGTTCTACAACAGCTAGCGGAGAAGCAACATCTACTTCTACTACTACTACTACTACTACCGCTACTACCGCTACTACCGCTACTACCGCTACTACCGCTACTACCGCTACTACCGCTACTACCGCTACTACCGCTACTACCGCTACTACCGCTACTACCGCTACTACCGCTACTACCGCTACTACCGCTACTACCGCTACCAACGCCACCGCCGCCACCGCCACCGCCGCCACCGCCGCCACCGCCGCCGCCGCCGCCGCCGCCGCCGCCGCTGCCGCTGCTGCTGCTGCTGCTACTACTACTACATCGACTAAATCTCTCAGCAACAAGGTAAAACTTGATAAATTACAGTTTTTTACTCATACATTATTTATTATACTAAAACAAATGAAAAATCAATCATTTGCATTTTTTTTAGATTCAGCCACAAAAATAGAAACAGTTAACGACGCAGAATCAGAAACTCAGCCTAAACCTCTGACTCAAGAGGACTTGATGCTTCTACAAAGCATATGCAATAAAAAAAATTGAAGAGAGAGTGCGAATTTTCTCAAACAATTGTAAATTCATACAGAAAGACTTGATAGAACAGCTAAATAGTTTTCGAACTGAAGCTTTTCTAACAATAAAGCTCTTAGGGAATGATGTTACATCGGACATTCAGAGGTTACATTATCTATTACAACAATGACAACATCAACTAGAGCAGGTAAACACACCTATTTCTATCGAGCATGGTCGTAAAGAGCTCTCTCTAAAAGTAACTATACAGCGAGAGCCCACTCTAAGGAAAGCTAGAAGAGTAAGGACTCAACAACGTAAGGCACAATGAGCTACAAAAAAATCCGATTAACAGTCAATTTTTGGTGATAAGGTAAGAATTAATAAAAAAAATACTATTTAGTAGGAGCTTGTAGTTGTTTTACATTTCTGTTTAATCATAACTTTTTATTTTAGTTCATTACAACATTAAAAGTACATAAAATAAAGGTCTTCCTCCCTAAAATGTATCATCAACACATCAAAGAAGATGATATTGTAAAGGTGAAGATAATGTATTGGTTGACATTACAAGTGGTAGTACTTTGTATTACTTATTACTATACAATAAAGAGCAGACACCACTCATTGAGACATTGATAATTGTAGATATATACAAATACATCTATTTTTTATATGTAGACTTGATCTCGAATGCTGATGATATGTAGTCTCAAGTGAATAAATGAAGTTATAGTACTTTGTATTACACAAAATTTACTGTAAATTTTAATAGATATAATGTTTTCTATTGCAATTATTTCCCAAACACTGTAAATTTTAACCATATGGAAGACTAATTTGATGATTTTCCAAGATACATTGTGAATGAAAAGACTATGCATTGATTATCATTACAAGACGTAGTGCTTTGTATTACTTAGTCTTTACTGACTCTAGCTATATCATACGGGGAGATTTTCCCCTACTTATTATGTAATAAATGTATATAATCATATATTGATTCATTTTTAATCAATGTACTTATTCAAGGTAGATATATCTCCTCTCTCCTCTCTCTCAAGATGCCATCTGAGTTCGAGTTATGTAAAAAAATTATCAAAACTTCAATGCCATACATTCAAAATCAAGATGCCATATAAGTTCAAATTCAGTAAAAAAAATGATCAAAACTCAAATTCCACTTAAATGCCACTCAAATGCCACTTAAATGCCACACAATATTAACTCGGTGAATCTATTCAACGCCCTAACCCATTGCATCAACCCCGGAGTCAAATCCACAAAAAAACACTTGGTAGGGAGATCTGCTCACATATTACTACTCACGTTTTCATTGCTCCAAAAACATTTTCAGGTCATTCTGAGCACATTTCATCATTTCAGTGATCCTAGACAAAAAGTTTCAAAACACGTTTTTTATTGCTCCAAAAGCATTTTCAAGCTATTCTGAGCACATTTCATCATTTCAGCGATCCTAGACAGAAAGTTTCAAAACACGTTTTTTATTGCTCCAAAAGCGTTTTCAGGCCATTCTGAGCACAGTTCATCATTTCAGTGATCCTAGACAAAAATTTTCAAAAGACGTTTTTTATTGCTCCAAAAGCGTTTTCAGGCCATTCTGAGCACATTTCATCATTTCAGTGATCCTGGACAAAAAGTTTCAAAACACGTTTTTGATTGCTCCAAAAGCATTTTCAGGCCATTCTGAGCACATTTCATCATTTCAGTGATCCTAGACAAAAAGTTTCAAAATAGATTTTTTATTGCTCCAAAAGCGTTTTCAGGCCATTCTGAGCACATTTAAACATACAGGGTGTACACGAGATGTACTTGTGTGTATGTAACACGTATGTATGTCTAACATGTACGTGTCTGTCTCTGCAGGCTGCCGAGGACGAGAGAGCTGCTGTAGATGACGCCAGAAGGAAGCCTGAGATGGCGCAGGCTCTAGCGCTGGCCGCCGTTACTGCTGAGAGGGAGGAGAAGGAGCGATTGGAGGCGGAGGCAGCAGAAGCTAGAGCTGAAGCTGAACGTAGGGAGCATGAGGCTCTGGCTAAGGAGGAGGAGGCCCGGCAGGCTAGGTAGGAGCTCGAGGCTCAAAGGTACTACGCATTAGTGTGTGTGCTACTGTGTGGATACGCGTTAGGCATTAGGGTGTGTGTGCTATTGTGTGGGTACGCATTAGTGTGTGTGCTATTGTATGGGTACACATTAGTGTGTGTGTGTGCTATTTTATGGGTACACACTAGTGTGTGTGCTATTGTGTGGGTACACACTAATGTGTGCTATTGTGTGGGTACACATTAGTGTGTGTGTGTGCGCGTGCGTGCGTGTGTGTGTGTGCTATTGTATGGGTACACATAAGTGTTTGTGTTACTGTGTGGGTACACATTAGTGTGTGTGTGCTATCGTATGAGTACACATTAGTGTGTGCGCTACTGTGTGGGTACACATTAGTGTGTGCTATTGTATGGGTACACATTATCGTGGGTGCTATTGTGTGGGTACACATTAGTGTGTGTGTGCTATTGTGTTTACACACTAGTGTGCGTGCTATTGTATGGGTACACATGTCTGTGTGTGCTATTATATGAGTACACATTAGTGTGTGTGTGTGCAATTGTATGGGTACGCATTAGTGTGTGTGATATTGAATGGGTACGCATTAGTGTGTGTGCTACTGTTTGGGTACACACTAGTGTGTGTGCTATCGTACGGGTACACATTACTGTGGGTGCTATTGTATGGGTACACATTAGCTTGCTTGCAGACATGCATGCGTTATGTGGAGGTATTCAGCATTTCTACTCTTGTACTCTCCTACTCTTGTACGTCTATATTATTCATTGCTGTTTGCTCAGCAGAGAAAGGTGAGATGGCACAGCTCTCTCTTGTAGCACCTCTATTTGCCTTCCATAATTGCCTCATAATTGTGGTTAATGGCGCACTTGAATACAGCATAATGTCTCTTTGTATCTGGAGGTGAACAGAGGAGAACCGCTACTATTGCTGTAGTGTTACCATTGCTCTAGTGTTACCATTGCTTTAGTGTTACCATTGCTCTAGTGTTACCATTGCTCTAGTGTTACCATTGCTCTAGTGTTACCATTGCTCTAGTGTTACCATTGCTCTAGTGTTACCATTGCTCTAGTGTTACCATTGCTCTGGTGTTACCATTACTCTAGTGTTACCATTGCTCTAGTGTTACCATTGCTCTAGTGTTACCATTGCTCTAGTGTTACCATTGCTCTAGTGTTACCATTGCTCTAGTGTTACCATTGCTCTAGTGTTAACATTGCTCTAGTGTTACCATTGCTCTAGTGTTACCATTGCTCTAGTGTCACCACACGATGTAGCAGTGCATTTACCTTACCCTAGTATACCTCCCCTTCCATGTCTAGTATTCGCCGCCTTCCGGCTGCAGTCTTTGTACCTTTTACTGTTGTTGTGCGCTTACTCAAGGCTTCATATGCTGTAGACTGAGGATGGAAGAGGAGAAGAAAGAGTTGGAGGATAAGCTAGCCAACCCAGCCAACCTGTACACACAAGAGGGTGGGCTATGTTTGTTGTACAAATACTCTCTTCTTTCCAGCCTACTTCAACATAGGTTTACTTCTGTGCACCCCTCTCTGTACTTATACACAAGTGTATGCTTCAGCTTAGTTATTTAATTTGTTCTTATCCTTTTTTATTTCTTTTAAAATACACCCAGAAAAAAGAATTGTAATGTAAAGCCAATGACGGTAGCTTATGCGAGCTATCCTGTCTGTCATTTTAAAAATAAATGTCACCGATGGGCTTGGAGATAATATCCCCGCCACATAATTATATAGTATTTGTTTGGAGCGGCGGATTTGAGAGCTAACTACAAATGGTCCTCGGCCTATTTTTATTTTTAGCCGATAGAATCAATTAGCTTGAAACTCTAGCGACTCTTGGCGTATGTACTTGTATCGTCACTATCGTCATTACTCCGTCTTCGTGCTGCGACACTGACCCGTGAAGTGGACTCGTTGGCATAGCGAAAAGTCCTAGTAACTGTGAACGTGTAGTGCCTAGCGCAATAGCTGGGACACGCGATTGGATAGCTTTTACATACACTGTGTGGGTAGTAACAGTTAGTGTGGGTACTAACAGTTAGAGTGGGTACTAACAGTTAGAGTGGGTAGTAACCGTTAGAGTAGGTACTAACCGTTAGAGTAGGTACTAACAGTTAGAGTAGGTACTAACAGTTAGAGTAGGTACTAATAGTTAGAGTAGGTACTAACAGTTAAATTAGGTACTAACAGTTAGTGTGGGTACTAACAGTTAGAGTAGGTACTAACAGTTAGAGTAGGTACTAACAGTTAGAGTAGGTACTAACAGTTAGAGTAAGCACTAACAGTTAGAGTAGGTACTAACAGTTAGAGTAGATACTAACAGTTAGAGTGGGTAGTAGCCGTTAGAGTAGGTACTAACAGTTAGAGTAGGTACTAACAGTTAGTGTGGGCACTAACAGTTAGAGTTGTTACTAACAATTATAGTGGGTACTAACAGTTAGAGTAGGTAGTAACAGTTAGAGTGGGTACTAACAGTTAGAATAGGTAGTAACAGTTAGAGTACGTACTCGCAGTTAGAGTGGGTACTAACAGTTAGAGTAGGTAGTAACAGTTAGAGTGGGTACTAACAGTTAGAGTGGATAGTAACAGTTAGAGTGGGTACTAACAGTTAGAGTAGGTACTAACAGTTAGTTAACAGTTAGTGCATCACCTTGTCACTCTAATTGTTGAAATAATTGTAAACCATCCTTTTGTACAACATTCTACTTTACACAACAAACTGTTACATGCAGTTTATATGTACAACAGACTGTTACATACAGTTTATATGTGCAAGAAACTGTTACGTACAGTTTATATGTATAACAAACTGTTACATACAGTTTATATGTGCAACAAACTGTTACATACATTTTATATGTACAACAAACTGTTACATACAGTTTATATGTACATACTACAGACTGTTACATACAGTTTATATGTACATACAACAAACTGCTACATACAGTTTATATGTACAACAAACTGCTACATACAGTTTATATGTACATACAACAGACTATTACATACAGTTTATATGTACATACAACAGACTGTTACATACAGTTTATATGTACATACAACAAACTGTTACATACAGTTTATATGTACAACAAACTGCTACATACAGTTTATATGTACAACAGACTATTATATACAGTTTATATGTACAACAGCCTGTTACATACAGTTTATATGTGCAGGGGAGGACCACGACGACAATGATGACTGCACTGCTGACCTGCAAGTAGGAGAGGCGCATGTGCCTCGACCTGAAGAGGAAAGAGAAACACTCGCTGCTAAAAATGCTTGTCTCCAAAAACAGCTGGAGGTATGCAGTAGTGATAGTATATCTAGTAGTTATATATGTATATCTAGTAGTTATATATGTATATCTAGTAGTTATATATGTATATCTAGTAGTTATATATGTATATCTAGTAGTTATATATGTATATCTAGTAGTTATATATGTATATCTAGTAGTTATATATGTATATATAGTAGTTATATATGTATATCTGGCGGTTATATATGTGTATCTAGTAGTTATATATGTATATCTAGTGGTTATATATGTATATCTAGTAGTTATATATGTATATCTAGTGGTTATATATGTATATGTAGTAGTTATATATGTATATATAATAGTTACATATGTATATCTAGTAGCTATATATGTATATCGAGTAGTTATATATGTATATCTAGTAGTTATATATGTATATCTAGTAGTTATATATGTATATCTAGTGGTTATATATGTATATCTAGTGGTTATATATGTATATCTAGTAGTTATATATGTATATCTAGTGGTTATATATGTATATCTAGTAGTTATATATGTATATCTAGTGGTTATATATGTATATCTAGTAGTTATATATGTATATATAATAGTTATATATGTATATCTAGTAGTTATATATGTATATCTAGTAGTTATATATGTATATCTAGTGGTTATATATGTATATCTAGTAGTTATATATGTATATCTAGTGGTTATATATGTATATCTAGTAGTTATATATGTATATATAATAGTTATATATGTATATCTAGTAGTTATATATGTATATCTAGTAGTTATATATGTATATCTAGTAGTTATATATGTATATCTAGTAGTTATATATGTATATCTAGTGGTTATATATGTATATCTAGTAGTTATATATGTATATCTAGTAGTTATATATGTATATCTAGTAGTTATATATGTATATCTAGTAGTTATATATGTATATCTAGTAGTTATATATGTATATCTAGTAGTTATATATGTATATCTAGTAGTTATATATGTATATCTAGTAGTTATATATGTATATCTAGTAGTTATATATGTATATATGGTGGTTATATATGTATATCTAGTAGTTATATATGTATATCTAGTGGTTATATATGTATATCTAGTGGTTATATATGTATATCTAGTAGTTATATGTGTATATCTAGTGGTTATATATGTATATCTAGTAGTTATATATGTATATCTAGTGGTTATATATGTATATCTAGTAGTTATATATGTATATCTAGTAGTTATATATGTATATCTAGTAGTTGTATATGTATATCTACTGGTTATATATGCATATATTTCTATATCTATATATGTTTATATATATAGTAATGTATGTGTGTAGGACCTGAAGGGAGAACTCAAAGTATCACAAGATGTTACCAAACAGACCACAGAAGACCGTCTCCATATTGAGAATGTAGCTCAAGGTTTGATTTCTGTTTTATATCCTGCACACTACAGTGTATAGTATACACTACAGTGTACAGTATACATTATACACTACAGTATATAGTATACACTACAGTATATAGTATACATTATACACTACAGTGTATAGTATACATTATACACTACAGTATATAGTATACATTATACACTACAGTATATAGTATACACTACAATATATAGTATACATTATACACTACAGTGTACAGTATACATTATACACTACAGTATATAGTATACACTACAGTATATAGTATACATTATACACTACAGTATATAGTATACACTACAGTATATAGTATACATTATACACTACAGTATATAGTATACACTACAGTATATAGTATACATGATACACTACAGTGTATAGTATGCATTATACACTACAGTATATAGTATACATTATACACTACAGTATATAGTATACACTACACTATATAGTATACATTACACACTATGGTGTATAGTATACATTATACACTGCAGTGTATAGTATACATTATACACTACAGTATATAGTGTACACTACAGTATATAGTATATATTACACACTACGGTATATATTATCCACTACAGTATATATTTCATGGATGTTACAGGCAGAGACAAATACAAGACACTCAAGGACATTAGAAAGGGCAACACTAAGAAGAGAGTAGACGAGTACGAGCGAGCGATATATTTATGTATGCATTCATTGATGGCATTTTGTACTGCTGTCACACAACAGCTGCAGTTAGTTAACAGTTAGTACTCATTTAACTGGCAATTTAAGATTATGACGCAATTTTATTCATTCCTGAGCGCCGGAGAAGTGCAGTTTATTTCAAGGGTGTTGCTTGTCACTAGCAATTTACCTATTTGCTCATTCGTTTTGTTTCTGACGGTTTGTAGATAACAATTTTTCTCTTTATATTATTTTCGGGCTTTTGTATCGCTTCTTGCATTTTTGCACACAGGATTGGGCAGTGAATTGTCTACGCTGACAGAGTGACTGGGAGCTGTTTTGTGTTATATGCATTATTCAGTGGAGAACTGTTGATTACACTTGCCAGTGTTTTCACCTAACTAAAATGTTCCATGGTTACCGACTCATAATAATGTATTATTACACAATTGAACTGTACAATAAGTTAGTGATGATAAATATACTGTCTGATGAGGCTTTCTCCCCAATGCTAGCCACCACACAAGATTGCCACTACTACACTACACTGGAATGCTGACTCTGTCAGCGGCCAGTCTTAACGTGCCTCAATCGCAAGACTCAATATGGTATTCGTCTGGGTCATCTTTCATCTCTACGGAGTTGTCTTCTTCAGGGCCGTTTGTCGTATGACTTGGCAACTCTACAATATCATAAGAAACGCAAGTTTAATGTTATTGCTACCCGGGAACAGTGGATACAGCGCAGTAACCAACTGGGTCCATGAATATTATCAAATGCAACTAGTGTTAACCTCTACATGCGTAGCAGGAAGTGAAGAAATCGCTTTTCAAGCAACTCTCCATACAAGTCGCACAACATTGTTTACATTTTCTGGGAATTTGATTTTTCTACAGTATATAGCGCACATTAAACCTTGAAAAAGTGCCGTTTCCTTAAGGTTACGATATGTGAACGCAAGATCAACTGATGATTATTAAACCTGGCCAGGAGTTGTCACGTCTTACTGCAAGCTTCTGATAGTGCGAGACAGGACAACTCCCAAACGGGTAAAATAATCATATAGTGGATAGAAAGCAACACGCAGTTTTGTTGGTGCTTGGTTAATACCAGGGCCCATTATACGGCTTTTGGTTAACACCTACTTATCACACTTATCACACTTTGTCAATTCCAACAGGCACAAAAAATTATTTGTTACCCAGCTCCATGTCCATTGCAACAAAACATACTGCGTTTTGTCAGTTATTTCAGATATAGACAGCTAGTGATTGGATGTGTTTGCACATCTAATACGACAATAAAAAAGACAAAATGAAAACTTGAAGAAGTCACTTGAGAAAATAAAAAGTAGTTTTTCAATAAACACAAGTAGAGTCAACAGAAGCATACAACTCATCCAACTTTCTTGATATGAAGTTAAAACGATCGAGTTTTTCACTGAGTGAAAACAAATGAATTATACATTTTGACCAGTTGGACTTGTCCTTCTAGTTGAGACATACCTATAAATCTTTCAGTTTGCATTAAGCGACTCGACAAATTTCACATCAACGGGAAGTAGGCTGAGTAGCACATTGCCTGGCACTTGCCAGCTGATGTCAGAGAAGGGTAGTAACAGCAGTGACACGCACATTAATGTTGATCGCTTCGAATAATGAATTGGCCCTACATGACAACTACATCTACACAAAAGTATATCACACGTAAGTATATGATTCGTAAGTATATCAATCTTATGTACATCACATGTAAGTATGAGACTGTGTTGATACAGGATGAAGGCGAAGACAACTCTAACTAAACTCATACCATCTCTCACTCTAACAACTCACCAGTCTGGCAGACAAGAAAGGTTGGATGACCGATATAACAGGGCAGATATCACCATAGACTTGACATCTGGTGGGTTGCTTCAGTGGTATAGAGAGGTGTATTGTAAACAGGGGTGTATTGTAAACAGGGGTGTAAAGTAAACAGGGGTATAGGGTTAACAGGGGTGTAAAGTAAACAGGGGTGTAAAGTAAACAGGGGTGTAGAGTGAACAGTGGTGTAGAGTAAACAGGGGTGTAGAGTGAACAAGGGTTTAGAGTAAACAGGGGTGTAGAGTAAACAGGGGTGTAGAGTTAACAGGGGTGCAAAGTAAACAGGGGTGTAAAGTAAACAGGGGTGTAGAGTAAACAGGGGTGTAGAGTAAACAGGGGTGTAAAGTAAACAGGGGTGTAGAGTAAACAGGGGTGTATAGTAAACAGGGGTGTAGAGTAAACAGGGGTGTAGAGTAAACAGGGGTGTAGAGTAAACAGGGGTGTAGAGTAAACAGGGGTGTAGATTAGACAGGGGTGTAGAGTAAACAGGGGTGTATAGTAAACAGGGGTGTGGAGTAAACAGGGGTGTAGAGTAAACAGGGGTGTAGAGTAAACAGGGGTGTAGAGTAAACAGGGGTGTAGAGTAAACAGGGGTGTAGAGTAAACAGGGGTATAGAGTAAACAGGGGTGTAAAGTAAACAGGGGTGTAGAGTAAACAGAGGTGTAGAGTAAACAGGGGTGTAGAGTAAACAGCGGTGTAGAGTAAACAGGGGTGTAGAGTAAACAGGGGTGTAGAGTAAACAGGGGTGTAGATTAGACAGGGGTGTAGAGTAAACAGGGGTGTATAGTAAACAGGGGTGTGGAGTAAACAGGGGTGTAGAGTAAACAGGGGTGTAGAGTAAACAGGGGTGTAGAGTAAACAGGGGTGTAGAGTAAACAGGGGTGTAGAGTAAACAGGGGTGTAGAGTAAACAGGGGTGTAGAGTAAACAGGGGTGTAGAGTAAACAGGGGCGTAGAGTAAACAGGGGTGAAGAGTAAACAGAGGTGTAAAGTAAACAGGGGTGTAGAGTAAACAGGGGTATAGAGTAAACAGGGGTGTAAAGTAAACAGGGGTATAGAGTAAACAGGGGTGTAGAGTAAACAGCGGTGTAGAGTAAACAGGGGTGCATGGTAAACAGGGGTGTAAAGTAAACAGGGGTGTAGAGTAAACAGGGGTGTAGAGTAAACAGGGGTGTATAGTAAACAGGAGTGTAGAGTAAACAGGGGTGTAAAGTAAACAGGGGTGTAGAGTAAACAGGGGTGTAGAGTAAACAGAGGTGTAAAGTAAACAGGGGTATAGAGTAAACAGGGGTGTAGAGTAAACAGGGGTGTAAAGTAAACAGGGGTGTAAAGTAAACAGGGGTGTAGAGTAAACAGGGGTGTAGAGTAAACAGGGGTGTAGAGTAAACAGGGGTGTATAGTAAACAGGGGTGTAGAGTAAACAGGGGTGTAGAGTAAACAGGGGTGTAGAGTAAACAGGGGTGTAGAGTAAACAGGGGTGTAGATTAGACAGGGGTGTAGAGTAAACAGGGGTGTATAGTAAACAGGGGTGTGGAGTAAACAGGGGTGTAGAGTAAACAGGGGTGTAGAGTAAACAGGGGTGTAGAGTAAACAGGGGTGTAGAGTAAACAGGGGTGTAGAGTTAACAGGGGCGTAGAGTAAACAGGGGTGTAGAGTAAACAGAGGTGTAAAGTAAACAGGGGTGTAGAGTAAACAGGGGTATAGAGTAAACAGGGGTGTAAAGTAAACAGGGGTGTAGAGTAAACAGAGGTGTAGAGTAAACAGGGGTGCATAGTAAACAGGGGTGTAAAGTAAACAGGGGTGTAGAGTAAACAGGAGTGTAGAGTAAACAGGGGTGCAGAGTAAACAGGGGTGTAGAGTAAACAGGGGTGTAGAGTAAACAGGGGTGTAGAGTAAACAGGGGTGTAGAGTAAACAGGGGTGTAGAGTAAACAGGGGTGTAGAGTAAACAGGGGTGTAGAGTAAACAGGGGCGTAGAGTAAACAGGGGTGAAGAGTAAACAGAGGTGTAAAGTAAACAGGGGTGTAGAGTAAACAGGGGTATAGAGTAAACAGGGGTGTAAAGTAAACAGGGGTATAGAGTAAACAGGGGTGTAGAGTAAACAGCGGTGTAGAGTAAACAGGGGTGCATGGTAAACAGGGGTGTAAAGTAAACAGGGGTGTAGAGTAAACAGGGGTGTAGAGTAAACAGGGGTGTATAGTAAACGGGAGTGTAGAGTAAACAGGGGTGTAAAGTAAACAGGGGTGTAGAGTAAACAGGGGTGTAGAGTAAACAGGGGCGTAGAGTAAACAGGGGTGTAGAGTAAACAGGGGTGTAGAGTAAACAGGGGCGTAGAGTAAACAGGGGTGAAGAGTAAACAGAGGTGTAAAGTAAACAGGGGTGTAGAGTAAACAGGGGTATAGAGTAAACAGGGGTGTAAAGTAAACAGGGGTATAGAGTAAACAGGGGTGTAGAGTAAACAGCGGTGTAGAGTAAACAGGGGTGCATGGTAAACAGGGGTGTAAAGTAAACAGGGGTGTAGAGTAAACAGGGGTGTAGAGTAAACAGGGGTGTATAGTAAACGGGAGTGTAGAGTAAACAGGGGTGTATAGTAAACAGGGGTGTATAGTAAACAGAGGTATAGAGTAAACAGAGGTGTAGAGTAAACAGGGGTATAGAGTAAACAGGGGTGTAAAGTAAACACGGGTATAGAGCAAACAGGGGTGTAGAGTAAACAAAGGTGTAGAGTAAACAGGGGTGCATAGTAAACAGGGGTGTAAAGTAAACAGGGGTGTAGAGTAAACAGGGGTGTAGAGTAAACAGGGGTGTATAGTAAACAAGGGTGTAGAGTAAACAGAGGTATAGAATAAACAGGGGTGTAGAGTAAACAGGGGTGTAGAGTAAACAGGGGTGTAGTGTAAACAGGGGTGTAAAGTAAACAGGGGCGTAGAGTAAACAGGGGTGTATAGTCAACAGGGGTGTAGAGTAAACAGGGGTGTAGAGTAAACAGGGGTGTAGAGTAAACAGAGGTGTAGAGTAAACAGGAGTGTAGAGTAAACAGGGGTGTAGAGTAAACAGGGGTGTAGAGTAAACAGGGGTGTAGAATAAACACTGTCTGTACACACTTGTGTATGCCTGTACCACTGTCTGTGCACACTTGTGTATGCCTGTACCACTGTCTGTGCACACTTGTGTATGCCTGTATCCCTGTCTGTGCACACTTGTGTATGCTTGTACCACTGTCTGTGCACACTTGTGTATGCTTGTACCACTGTCTGTGCACACTTGTGTACACCTGTACCACTGTCTGTGCACGCTTGTGTATGCCTGCACACTGTCTGTGCACACTTGTGTATGCCTGTACCCCTGTCTGTGCACACTTGTGTATGCCTGTATCCCTGTCTGTGCACACTTGTGTATGCTTGTACCACTGTCTATGCACACTTGTGTATGCTTGTACCACTGTCTGTGCACACTTGTGTATGCCTGTACCACTGTCTGTGCACACCTGTGTATGCCTGTACCACAACACTATGAGAAATTTAAACCTGCGGTACAAATAGCCCATCGAACGATGGGAGGAAACGACTATATAAGGCAGCAGTATAGTAAATATACGGCTCGGGAAAGAGCAATAAATGCTCCAGGCAGCTATAACATACCGTTGTGTGATATTGTGGTAGATTTTGGTGAAAAATACTAGTGAGCAGGGCGTTCGCTACACCACTTCTCCACTCTATGCGCTGGCGATGCACCTACGGTCATCGGTAAGATGCTGTGCCAGTAGCAGAGCCATACTGTGCCGGTAGCACAGTACACAAGGCCGGTACCGAGCCGGTAGTGACCTCTACAGGGTCGGTAGTGACCTCTGCAGGGCCGGTATGCTGCCACAGGGCCGGCACAAGATTGCTGCCTTAGCTGAGGAACTTCGAAATTAGCCAGAACTTCTCACCAAGCCAGGAGCCAAAGCTATCTACCCTAACATCGACGGTAACCAGGACCACAAGCTAACTGGAGCTTTGGGACCTAATGGAGCAGCTTGATTGGCCAGCAGGAGATAGGACTCCGCCCTTAGCCACTTGGCACCTCCCTTATTTACTCTCTATTGATTACCTGATTGGCGGACTATTTATATAAGCACTTACATTGGTTTGTTTACTTCCTGTACTGTTATTCTTATATGTTTGATACTTGTGGGCTCTCCTATAAAAGGAGAGACATTTCATGTGTTCTGTGCATTCATTCCTATGTTGCCATAGCATATGCTCTTATATTGCTAACCCTAGAGAAATAATTACCCTCAGGACTGTCAAAGAGAATATAGCCATTAATACAAGCACTACACGGTACTGTTTGTTTGAGCCATGGGCTCCTGCCTTACCGGGTAATTCGGTTACCCTGCACAGTTGTCACTGTCATTCAGCACAGTGTCCCCTCTGGAGAGAGGTACAATACTCGAGACTAGTGGATGTCCGTGGTAACAGACCAGAATCCATTACAATATTACATAACTTGGTGTAAGAAATGTATCTCAACATTATGTAATTAACAGTAATTTAAGATAATATAACTTGGTCAATCATAACATATTGAAATAACAATCTATAAGAATCAACATAATGCAGAACATCACAACTGATTCTGGTTTGTTGAGTGGGCCCAAAAAGGAAATTAATAAACCACCAGTTAGCCAGTGAAAAGTATACAAAAAAACATATCTCTCAGACTAGGAGTAGAAAAGCTAGAGATTGACTCAGTCTTCCAACAAGTGCACCTCTGGGAGGGGTACCTGCGTCTGCATGTCTTATTGAAGGAGGAAGAAACATGTGCAACTTTCACTGCAGATATACGCTACAATCTACCTTTCACTGCAGATATATGCTACAATCTACCTTTCACTGCAGATATACGCTATAATCTACCTTTCACTGCAGATATACACTACAATCTACCTTTCATTGCAGATATTGTGGGAGATTTTCATGATAAGTAAATGGTGGCAACCCCCCAACCCCCACTATGTACACCCCTGGTGCCCTTAGTAATGAGTTACTACCCCGCCAGAGCCCTACCTTCCCCGGGGTTACTCCGAATCCCCTGAAAAAGGGATACCGGCTACCTCGGGTCGCTATCCCCCTGTATACATCAAATTTAGCTATCCTGAACCTACCCCGAACCACCCCGGGTCAGCTACCCCGGGCTGGGATAGAAAGTGAATGGAAGAGGTAGCCTGGGATCTAAGCTACCTAATGCCCCAATCAGGATTCAAATCGGACAACTACGAAGCCCAGGAGAGCAGGCCAAGTACAAACATGCCCTAATAAGGACTGGAAGATTACCAGCTACAGAAAAGAGCGGCAACAAGTGCCCTAAGCAAAGCACCATGTGCTCTCTACGTGATTGGACTGCTTTATTACTATGTGTTGTATTGTGTATTATCATTGGCAATTTCCTTGTATCATGTATTATCATTCGTTTGTGCCTTATAAGGTAATGAAGCTGTACCTTTTACTCTATAAATAGAGCTGCTGTGCCTTGGGCAGGCAGTTGTTATAGTGTAAGCACCCCTTTTACTTGTAATATAATAAAGTATACGCATTGAGAAAACACGTCTACTACGTTTGAGTCGAAGACTCTGTGAGTTGTTAGCGTCGTTGGAGATTGAGATTGAAAGGAGTGGAAGGAGAAGAGTGGAGAATCCGTTATGGCAGTTAATAGAGGACACAAATCTATTACAATATACACTACAATCTACCTTTCACTGCGGATATACACTACAATCTACCTTTCACTGCAGATATACGCTACAATCTACATTTCACTGCTGATATACGCTACAATCTACCTTTCACTGCAAATATACACTGCAATCTACCTTTCATTGCAGATATACACTACAATCTATCTTTCACTGCAGATATACACTACAATCTACCTTTCACTGCAGATATACACTATAAGCAACTTTCAAGTCTGTTACTCACTGATTGGATGCTTTTATCGAGAAGCCAGACAAACAAACAGCTGGACAGATGAGACAGACGAGACATATGGACAGATGAGACATATGGACAGATGAGACGGATGAGACAGATGGATAGATGAGACGGATGAGACTGATGAGACATATGGACAGATAACACAGATGGACAGATGAGACGGATGAGACGGATGAGACAGATGAGACGGATGAGACAGATGGACAAATGAGACAGATGAGACGGATAGATAACTAACAGGTAGAACAAAACCATCAGTTTGCTCATTTTGCCAAACATTTTCCTAAAAACTCATATGTTTTTCAACTACACTGTAGTTATCCACCCACACTGTAGCTACCCCCCCCCCCCCCCCCCCCCCGCAATATATTTATCCACCCCCACTGTAGTTATGGCCACCAAAGATGTTTCAGACTTTCTGGGCTTACGAAAATTCTGCACGTACGGAATCTTTAGAGAGAAAAGTTTGTTATCAAGTTCTAGAGTCTATCATGAATTAGTTTTGGAGAAAAATCGTTTGTCTGCTGAGTCAATACGATCAATAAATGTGTAAACTGGAGTCATTAACTGAGAAATATTGGTTAACTTTTACTTTGGAATCCTTTTGTGAAATAAAATAGCTTTTGCCATTGAAGTTGAAACTTGGAAGAAACGATAATGTAAGACAAAAGTGTCACCCAACCACGCAATTTATTATTGACATCTGCGCACCATTTGGTACAACTGGCAGCTTGTCAAAGTTTCAAATAACGGAAAACTCACTTGCCTCCAAAAGTCTCATTCATTGAAAGCCACTAGTGATTGGATAAAACGTATTCCCACACGCAAACCTGTGATTTGTTGTCAACCGGTCTGAGATTCGCTAGTCACCTTTCCAAGATTGACTAGCTGTAATTTGTAAACTTCTAAAATGACCAACTTGCTCAACTTTGAATGCGGAAACACGAGCATTACTTGACTAGCGAGGGTTTCTTTCTTAAGGACTTGGAGAGGGAAAGAGTCAAAACGTTTGGTAGAAAAAAACAAACAATGAAGCGCAAACAAATGATATCACATTTATCTTTTTGAATTTCAGTCGCTTTTAGGGGCTTTTAGCGAATTTTCCAGGTTTTTGAATTTAATTTAAAATTCACTCGTTAAGGTTAGAGAGTTGAATTTTATTGCATCTGGTTGAAAAAGATCTCCTCTACAAATTCACATAAAATATTATTAGACCACTTTACGAAAACATCATGAATAACCAGTATACATGCACTGTATTTTTCGGTTATTTTTCGCAATGAAACTCTGACCGACATGCACTATCTGCTCTCCTACACTCAAAATAATGCTCAAAAACCCTCTTTCTTTGCATGGTAGGAATGGCAAGAAATTTCTGACCCTAGCCATGCATTTTATTTTAAAAAACAAGCGGTAAATTTTGTTGACATGCTCTCAAGTTTGAAACCTTCATTGCTCGAGAATAAAATGCATTTTCAAGAAACAAACTTTTTCATTGAAAAATTAATTGCATGAACATAAACATAGCTACAGCCAAAAGGTTTTCATCACACGGTAGAAAATCTTCTCTTCTACCTGATAGTACAAAAGATTATTTATTTCATGATTTTTTATTGTCACGAAATGTCTCAAAACTGGCATACCGCTGTGTGTTTTGGGTTATCTTCTCTTTGAACTTGGATTTTTGGCCCTGCTGGCCAGTCAGGTTCATAAATTGTCATCATCAGAATCAGCTGAGTTTTTTATGTTAGTTACTTGTTTGTTTTTGTGGCTGAAAGTATCAGAACAGCCTGTGAGGTAACTTTTGTGACCGCATCTCTATAAACAATAAACGGTTGAGTGCACAAGGATATTAGCTGTTGCAGCCACCGACATGCACGCGGTCAATGGGCTATAACATCGTTTAAAATTTACTGACAGCAAAAGAATTTACATATTGCAAGAGAAAAGACTTTACCCTATTTCCCAGTATAAAAAATTGGTGCATCCATGAAAGCTAGTGGCAACAAGAAGCCACCAAACTGAAAAACAATTTTTTTAGCGTTTTTTTCAATTCAACACAAGATAGCTGCTTACTGAGACAAGATACGACAAAATAGTGGCCACCAACGGAAAGAACAGAGTTTTTTCACCCAGAGAAACAATTGGTAAGCAGCTAAACTGCTTATAACAAGTGCAATGGTTTATTTTGTAAACGCGTATCAGATTGAAAATTTGTGACCCAGTTGCACTGGTATGCCTGCCAAAGTCGTCATGTACATGCATGCAGTCAATGGCCAATATCATCGCAAATAACGTACTGACAGCAAAAAAGTTTATATATTATGAGAGACAAGACCCCAACCTATACATCAGTATAAAAAAATTCCCATCAGTGTGCAATAGAACAATTTTCTTTCCAAAAAACTTTTGTATCATATTTTAGTTCAAAAATTGTTGAAGTTTGTAGCTCGCAGATCATACTGCAGACTGATAGACATGTACCATGAACCACAAATGTTTCAAATCAACTACATCTGCGTGAAAAACATACCAGCAGTGAACTCAGACCTATACCACAATTCCTTAGGGTGAGAAACCCGTGGATTATGTATATGTGTGTGGTAGTACAAATGAGCTAACCTAGAATGAGAAGTATACTACTGTAAACCCTACTAGCACCACTTCCATGTCATCTCCCAAGAGGCAGGTGCAACATGACGTCGTTACCATTTTTTATTGTGGAGGTTCACCAACGGTCACTGCCATTGAATATAACTGAATGACTAATAACCGAATGACTGATAACTAACTGCGCAAACTACGTGAAATCTAGTTAGAATTTAGAATGAACAGGCAGTGACCGTAGTCCTATACCACACTACCCAGGGATTGTAGCCCAGTTGGGGAACACACACACACACAGGATTATTACAAGTACTACAATTACATACATAATACGGTACATGCTACGATCTATTACTACAACTTAGCATTGTTCATTGGGCACTGTGCGGCATTAACGCGTTATCACAGTGACACCAATGACAACATTTCTAGTACTACAACAATACGTACGATACATTACCTTTTACACTTACAGCGATACCTACTACAGTACATACTACGACTTACTACTACAACTTAACGTTGTTCATTGGGCACTGTGCGGCATTAACGAGTTATCACAGTGACACCAATGACAACATGTCAAGTTCTACAACTAGATACACATACAATAGATCAAGTACCAGAAAGACATAAGTAACACAGAGTATTCATTCACACCACCCATACAAACAGACATACTCGCCAGCAGGAGCCGCAAAACTATAACCGGGGTGGAGAAGTTGAAAGTTTTGATTTTCAAAATAATATAAAAAATAAAAAGCTAAAATAAATAATTCAAAGAATAATCAATTCAATGTTATTATTAGTATTTTAGAGAATCGAATTAGTATTTTAGAGAATCTAAAATACTATTGTTCTGCCTTCTTTTTTTTTTATTCTTATTCTTATTATTTTACGCAAACCTTGCCGAACTCGGTCGAGTTTTTCTCAAGAACCGTTAGATATAGAGCTAAAATTTTTGTTGCAACCCGATTGATAGGCATTGGGACAAAAAGTAAGTTGGTTTGAAAGTTACAGAACGTTCCAGAACATCACAATTTAGGTTCGAAAACGGGCGAAAAATCGTTTTTCAAAGCATCAAAGTGACCAAAAAGACGCAGACCCGATTGACGAAAAAATACCAAATTTTGAAAGATGGTGCATTTTGCTAACTTTCTGATTCGACATCATGACACGACATTAAAAAATTGTTCGGAAGCGGCCATCTTGGATTTTTGTGAAAATCACAGTTTTTAGCATAAAACAGCTTCCCGTTAGAGAACCAACAGGCCGAATTAGCTGAAATTTGCAGCAAACATGTGCCATAGTGTATCAATGTACCAATTTGAACTTCAAAGCGATCGCACAAAACCGTTTCAAGTTTTTACATTTTCAAACTTGAAAATCTAAACAGAAACAGCACTTTTCAACGCTTTCCGAGACCAGAATGGAACTAGTCAGCGACAAGTAACTTATGAGGCCGCATAGCCCAATGCTTGAACTTTCCAAAAGTAAAGACCTCAAGTTTCTCGCAGTATCGCCAGCACAGCTATTCCATTTTCAAAAGAGGTCTTCCAAACAGAAAAATGACCGTAACTCGGGGACGGTTACTCCGATTTGCATAAATTTTGCGTGGTTGCGATCGCATTATAACAGTCTTTCAGATAAACATTTGTCAAGTTTGTGATCTTTGGTGAAAGAGTCAAAGCCCACACGGTTTTCAATGTGTGACAAAAAGGTTCGTTATTTACTGTTTTCACTGCGGAAAAATTTTTCTCCGTTAAAACTTTAGCACAAACAGTATTCAGGTGAGAAAATGAAAAAGTCTGAGAAAAATTGAAAATATTCAATAAGTATTTAGCGATGTCCGAATCCAAAATATTTTTTTGTATGTAGGCCATACTACCTTATTTTTAAGAAGCACCTTATTTTTAAGAAGCACCTTCAACATTGCTAGATGGCTAAATGGTTAACATTGTGACCTGCTGTTGATAGGGTTCGGGTTCGACTCCCAGGTAGTGATTTCTTTTTTGCATAAAAAAGTATTCTCAGAAGAGAGGGGCCAAGTTAGCATGAGTATATGTAGTGACGGGAGTGCATGTTGTATTGGCAGTTGTGAAATGTGTGCTTGTCTGGCCATAGCACAAAAAAGCATCTGGGCACTTGAAAAAGCTGCTTTTTTGTAAAAATAAAGCTATCGCAGAACAATTGTCAGTTGGTACTAAACTAGATTGCGCATCAACATGTCTCTATAGCTCGATGGCTAAGTTTGGCACCTGTTGTTGCAATAGTCCAGGTACGATTCCCAGTGGTGGAAGTTTTTTTCAAGTAAAAAGTCTTTGCAAGTACAATTTTACTACTTATTACAATGTTTAAGAATATTGACTGTGTTAATATTGTCCTTTTCCAGTGAGTGGTTGATGGAGTAGTTGGTTGAGTGTATGTCTCTACTACATAGGTGTTTCGGTTCAGTTCCCATGTAGATGTTTAGTTTTATTGATTCTCTAAAATACTCTTGTTTTTGCTCGCAAACACAAATCAATATCTAGTTATGTATTATTATTGAACTACCAGCAAAGAGTGTCTAGTTGCGAGCATGTGGACGATGGTACCTGTAAAAGCACTCATCCATGCACAGAGCAACCTTGCATTCCATGCACTCGTATCTAGACTCCTTTCTTGCCGTCTTGCCACCACCTTGCAAACGCTTTCCAGAGCATTGCTTGCATTATTTAGTTGGTCTTAGCTTTTTTGCAGTTGGTGGGAGCTTCGTAAGAAAGTGGTTGCCAGTGCCCAAGCCTCTAGATCTAACAAAGTCTCTTGATCTTGAGCGTACTGGAAGCTCTGATGGATGACGAAGCTTCTCACGCACCAATTCTGTGCAAACTTGATGCATGAAATCAGACAGTGACATCTTGCTGTTAGGATGACAAACATTGTATTACTTTTGCGCTTGGATCATACTCATTTGAAACAATTGAAAAAACAATTTTTTCCACCACTTCAGTGCTCTGCGTCCAAATGGGTAGTAGGATGCCAGTTGATCGTGTTTGTCTACTCCACATTTATTTGTATTATAGTCACACACAGAGGAAGTTTCATGTTTAGTTTCGCGGCCCCTCCTATCATCTGTCTCTCTCATCTAACAATCATGCACCGTGGACAACATCAATATATCGCGCTTATCCTTCCATCTGGTAGCTAAAACCCCATTACAAACATTGCTAATCGATTCGCCCGTTTTAAGTTTTTTGTCCATAATTCTCGGCATATGCTTTCTATTCTTCACAACTGTTCCTGGCTAAGTAATTTCTTGGAAAGATCGGGAGAGCAGTATCTACGGTCCATGTACAATAAGTGATTTTCACCATGAAAATCGCTGGTAAGTCGTTGCACAAGCGCATCTACACTATTATCTAGACCCCCTTTTTTCCCAGAATATTTTGTGGGAGATTCGCATGATAAGTAAATGGTGGCAACCCCCCAACCCCCCCCCCCCCCCTCTGTACACCCCTGGTACCCTTAACATGAGTTATTACCCCGTCAGAGCCCTACCTCCCCCGTAGCTACTCCGAATCCCCTGAAAAAGGGATACCGGCTACCTCGGGTCGGTATCCCCCTGTATACATCAAATTTAGCTATCCCGAACCTACCCCGGACCTACCCCGGGTCAGGACCCCGATCTGGGATCCAACTACATTGATTCTAAGAACCTGTGCCTCCCTGAAGGGATACTCTTCACATAATGGAGACCGGAGCCTTCCTTCTCTCAGGATCCCAGACTAGGATGTGGTCTACCCTAATAAGGAGTGGAAAGTTGTGTTGCAGAAAAGAGCGAGAACTGGAGTCCAGCCCCAAACTACCATGTGCTCTCTCCATGATTGGATCACTTTATTATTGTATGCTGTATTTCATATTATGATTGGCAATTTCTTTGTATTATCTATTATCATTGGTCGTGCCTTATAAGGTAACGGAATTGTACCTTTTGCTCTATAAATAGAGCTGCTGTGCCTTGGGCAGGCAGTTGTTATAGAGTAAGCACCCCTTTTACTTGTAATATAATAAAGTATACGCATTGAGAGAACACTTCTAGTACGTTTGAGTCGAGGACTCTGTGAGTTGTTAACGTTGTTGGAGATTGAGATAGAAGCGAGTGGAAAGAGAGGAGTGGAGAATCCGTTGTGTTAGCTAATAGAGGACACAAATCTATTACATTGGTGGCAGCGGTGGGATATCTGACGAACAAGGACACAATGGACAGAGAGAGAGAAAGAAGGTAAGAAGTGAGAAGATATAGATAGAGAAGATAGAGAAAGAAAGAAGAAAGAAAATAAGGTGAGAAGATAAGAAGATTGCGAGAAAATAAAGTAGAAAGAAGAGCTAGTAACTACACCAAGCCTGTTCACCCTGCTTACCGCCATATTCCCCTCACCCCGAATTTACTTGACCCTGTATACCCTGTATACTGCCATTCCCCCTTACCCCGAAGTTATACAGTGCCGGTATACCCTGTCTATCCTGTATACCTCCATCCCCCCCCTTACCCCGAAGTTATTCCAACCCGGTATACCCTGTCTACCTTGTATACCTCCATCCCCCCCTTTACCCCGAAGCTACCCCGACCCTGGATACCCTGTATACCCTGTATACTGCCATTCTCCCTTACCCCGAAGCTATACAGTGCCTGTATACCTTGTCTACTCTGTATACCTCTACCCCCTCTTACCCCGAAGCTGTACTGTGCCAGTGTCATTTACTACACCACCCCCTTCCCCTCCCAGGAGTTATCCCGACCCGGGATAACCGGGATACTGATTTTCTGTACAAAACAATCATTCTATACCCCCTAGCTCGCCAGTAAACAAAAACGGCAACCCAGAGAGCAAGAAGCGCTGGCCGAAATCCTATTGTGGTTCAGCCAACAGTAGCTTTAGATGAGTTGACGGACGCCTTACAAAGATTGGTACAACCCCCTCAGAGACACACCCCAACCCCCTTCAAACCCCCCAAATACGATGGCACGGCCGACGTTGAATATTTTATCACTCGGTTTACTGAAGTAGCCGACGCAAATGATTGGGGCCAAGCTACTGCCCTACTACACTTACGAGAGGCACTGAGAGACGACGCCCTTGAGTGTGGCCGCCCTCCCCATGTAGAAGGTATCTTTGCTGCCCTACGTGCACGGTTTGGACTTACCCCCAAAGAGGCACAAGCCCAGCTGATTACACTGCGTCGTTCCCCCAAAACTTCGTTGCAACAACACGCCAATGAAGTTGAAAAACTGGTCCGTGTTGCTTATGATGACCTGCCTCCCAGAAGAGTTGATTGCATGATACTGGAAACCTTTGCTAGTACAATAGGCAATGCATACCTTCAACGACATTTACTCGCCGTGCAACCCCACACTGTCGAGGAAGCAGTCAGAGCAGGCAGTGAATCAAGACAGGATTTGAGGACAAACCTTCCCGAGTCAGAGTAGTGGAGGAAGAAGACGACATGTTAGAGCCGCTCAGTGGCAGAACCCCAGCCAACCCCCCACTCAGTCAAGTTCACCAGACAGCTACCCCGTCCCCAGACACCCTTGCTGTTCTGATGAGAAACATGCAGTTGCTCACCGACGCCATCAAGCTCCAGTCGGAAGAACTCCAGAGACTGAAGCAGCAACCAATCCCCCCACTGGCCATCCCCCACCCCTCCTACCCCCCCCCCCCCCCCCCCCGTCACACCTTCCCCCCTCAGTGTTGGGGGTGTGGCGCCATTGGTCACTTACAGAGGAGTTGCCCCGTCAAACCCTTGCCGTCTCCTACCCCCCTTCCTAACCAACCGTCAAAAAACGGGCGCCGCCCGCAGTAGGGAGACCGGTTCCTAACTGCCCCCGGGCCCCTCGGAATTACAGGAAGGCAATAGAAAGACTAGAGCGACACAACCCTGTGACTCAGATTCTCCCTCCCCGTCAAGAGAGACGGTATCCTGTGCCAACCCCAGAACCCTGGCAGCTACCCACTGCCAACCGGTATGCGCCATTACAAGAGCTGGAAGATACAGACTACTACCCGTCTGCCCCGCCTGTCTGGGGTAACAACCAACCATATCACCCCCCTGCCCCCTTGTGTGCTGACCTTCCCCGCCCGTCTCGTCAGCGACACTCCGTTAGTCATGGACACAAATTATACTACCCCTCTGAACCAGCTCAATCTCTAAGCCAAAGGATTCACCCCAAAAGCCCCCCTACTACACCAACCAGAATACGCCCCTCCCACCCTCGGGAGAGACAACCCCCTACCCCCAGACCATCAGCCGTCAGACCCACTGACATTCCTTACTCCCCACCAGAACGCCCCTACAAGGCAAGTTGTTTCTTGCCCGGTCGAATTGAAGGCAAGCCGGTGTGTATACTCATTGATGCCGGATGTACCACTAATTTGCTATCACAGCACCTGTTCAACCGGCTGTCTCCTACCACCCGGGATGCCCTCCAAGAGAGCGACACCCACGGCATTTTGGCGGATGGATACCATATCCCCTTCTTTGGTACCCTACATCTGCCCCTTCGACTGCGAGATATAAAGACGGATGCTACGTTCGTACTTGGACAGATTAATGAAGACGCCATCTTAGGCATGCCCTTTTTTACCGCCCACCAGTGTCACATGAAATTTGATCGTTCAGTCATTGAAATAGATGGCCAAGAACTTCCATACACTGACCAACAGGGTAGGATGCTCTCCACATCTGTCCAAGTCGTAAGAGACACTCGCATTCCCCCGAATACCGAGGCGACGGTACTCTGTAAAGTTACCAACCCCTCACACCTCCCCCTCAGTATAGTAGAAGGTACCCTAGACTTCCCGCCCCTCGCCGCCAGTCTCAACTCCCCTGATACCAAACACCACCTGCTCGTTAGATGCCTTAACCCCACTAGTCAGCCGTTAAATTCGAAAGCGGGAAAGACTATAGGCCGGTATACAGGTGTACAGGCCAGTGACGTAGAGTTGCCATTGACGGAGAACCCCGCTACTTCCATCCCCCCCACTTTCCTTCCCTCCCCTGTCCCCGAGCACTTGCAGGCACTATACACCAAAGCCCTGGACAACTGCCACACCCCCAGTGAAGCTTTCCAGCTGGCCCAGTTTTTACACTCCTACGAGGAGGTGTTCAGTAAAGGAGATCACGACATGGTTTGTACCGACCTCGTGGCACATAGCATCCCCCTGAAGCCCAGAGCCCAGCCAATTAGACAACACCCCCATTGATTAGGACCCCACAAAGAGCGAGAAGCCGAGGAGCAGGCGTCCAAACTGCTAGAGAGAGGGCTGATCGAACCCAGTACTGGTGCCTGCAGTTCTCCCGTGGTACTCGTCAAAAAAAAAGACGGTTCGTGGAGATTTTGCATAGACTATCGGCGGTTAAATGCAGTAACACAACAAGATGCCTACCCCCTGCCCCGGATAGATGAGAGCCTGGACGCCTTGTCGGGTAGCCGCTACTTCAGCACCCTAGACCTGGTGAGCGGGTACTGGCAGGTTCCCCTGGACGCGGATGCCAGCGACAAATCTGCTTTCTCCACCCGTTCCGGCCTATATAAATGGAAAGTCCTTCCCTTCGGATTAACTTCCGCACCCGCCACTTTCCAGAGACTCATGGAGAGGGTGCTCCACGGCCTCCGCTGGAAGCCACTTCTCCTTTACTTAGATGACATCATAGTCAAAGGCCCCGATTTCCCCACCCATCTCCACTGACTGTCCGAAGTGCTCCAGCGTCTCCAAGCAGCTGGTTTGAAACTAAAGCCCAGCAAGTGTGAGCTGCTTTAATCCCAAATTCGCTACCTAGGCCACGTTGTCAGCGACCGAGGTGTCTCCACTGATCCAGAAAAGATCGCTGCAGTACGTAATTGCCCCCCCTTCCTCCTACTTGTATTAAAGAATTACAAGCGTTCCTAGGAACTGTCGGTTACTACCACCAGTACCTCCCACGGTTCTTTACCGTAGCCAAGCCCCTGACCAGACTCACTTGCAAAGATTCCCCCCTGGGAGTGGGCCCAACCTCAGGCAGAAACGTTTGTGCTACTCAAAGCAGGACTGGTCTCCGCCCCCATTCTAGGGTATCCCGATGCCAACAGTCCCTATACCCTAGACACCGACGCCAGTGACGACGGTGTCGGAGCCGTCCTGTCCCAGATATAGAACAATGAAGAACGGGTGATGGCGTACTACAGTAAAACGCTGAACCCCCCAGAGCGAAACTACTGTGTCACTCGCAAGGAGTTGTTAGCCGTAGTTAAGACGGTGAAACACTTTAAGCCCTATCTTTACGGACAACCCTTTAGGGTCCGTACCAACCATGCCTCCCTCATGTGGCTCTGCAAGAGGAAGGAACCTTCGAGCCAAGTAGCCAGATGGCTGGAAGCCTCTCAGAGTTTCAGTTCACCATAGAACACCGTAGTGGACATTTGCACGGGAACGCAGACGGACTGAGCAGGCGTTGCCCCTCTGATTGCAAACAGTGTACCCACATTGAGAGTAGAGATGGTGGCCCCACCAAAGACGAGGTGATACAGACCTTCCCAAACCCCTCCCCTACCCCCCTTGCCCAGCCCTTGTCTACCCCTCCACTCCCTCAGACCCCCGAGTAGTTGCCGTTGCCCGTCCACGTCCACCACCCCCTGATACAGATCTGATGGAAGCTCAAAAGACCGGCCGTCACCCCGTAGCTGTCATGTATGAAGCCATCCAAAGTAACACCCCCGTAGACCCCCAACAGCTTGAGCTTGGCAGCAATGACTTGCGCCAATTGGAGAAGAAGAGATATTCTATGCAACTCCGCCCGGATGGTGTACTGGAGATACACCATGCCGGCCAAACCCGGTCGCACTGGTGCGCCTTGTGACCCCCCAGTCTACGCGGTAAAGTCGTGTGGGAGACCCACGTCATGGCCCATCAAGGTATTCAATGAACACTCAAGAGGTTGAATCTCACCTGGTACTGGCCGGGTATGACAGCCGATGTACGGCGAGCGGTCAACAGCTGCGAGACGTGCCAGCGTGCTAAGCATGGGGGTACCAAACCCAACCCCGCACGACAACACATGTATGCCGGCCGGCCTTGGCAAAAACTAGCGGTAGATCTAGTTGGTCCCCTTCCTGAGGCCCAGCGTGGTAACAAGTGAATTTTGGTCCTGATGGATCATTTTACCCGCTGGCAGGACGCCCTCCCCCTCCCAGACGCTACAGCCCCAGTAGTGGCCACCGCCCTAGACGAGCGTGTATTTAGCTATTTCGGTTTACCTGAGCAAATGTATACCGATCAGGGTGCCCAATTTGAGTCCAGCCTGATGAGAGAACTATGCACCATTTGGAGGGTGGCCAAGACCCGTACTACCCCCTACCACCCTCAGGCCAATGGAGTTGTAGAGCGGAACACGATGACGAACCGGAACGATTATTAGATTTATGGATACGCCACATTGCTGAAACCTTCACCAGAAGTTAGCGACTACGCAGCAAGTAGCAAGTAAGTAATAATAGAGTTCTCGGAGACGCCTTACGTGCTCTCCTCCTGAAGAGACGCACTGAGGAATGGGATTTGGTCCTTCCCCAAATCATGAGAGCTTTTCGCGCTACCCCCCACTCTACTACTGGGGAAACGCCCAACTTCCTTATGATGGGTAAAGAGCTGCGTCTCCCTGATCAGCTGACCTACCACCCCCCTCTGCTAGAGTGCATACCAGTTCACGAATACGCCCGAGCCCTGCAAGAGAGACTAGAGGATGTCTACGAGGCACTGAGAATGGAACAGAAGCAGAGTAGAGGAGACGACGGAGAGGAGCCGTTGTTATTCCGACCAGGAGATGAGGTCTGGCTAGAGAACAAGAGGCGAAGAAAAGGAGAGAACCCCAAGCTCCAACCCAAGTTTGTTGGGCCCTATATCATTGAAGAGGCCTACAGCAACCATACCTACCTAATTGACCGACATGGACAACGTTCGGTGCAAAATGGTAGCCGCTTCAAACCATACAAAGCTTGCCTTGAGCCCTACGGCCAAGCTCCAGCAGCCATGGAACCAGCTCGCCGTCACAACATGCGTGGCGCTGCCCCCCGCAGGAGAAGAAGCCCCCCCCCTCCCCTTCAAGACATTCCCTTACCCCTCCTAGAGCTCCCGATCCCACCACCCTTTCTCCCAGCATTGCCATCCCCCCACTTCCCCTATTAGAAGAACGTACACCCCCTCGCCTACAGCGACCCATACAAAAGACCCCACTTGACACCTCCAGCGAGTTTCGTGCAAATCTGCCAAGAACTGGCCAAAATAGAAGCCAGACCCCAAATGTGGGAGTTGCCCCCCCCCACCAGTCACCCCACCCCCTGTCATAGCCCCTGCACCTACTGGCCGCCCTAGGCGTAATGTGGGACCACCCCAACGCTATGGAGAGCCCTGGTGCCATCAAGTAGCTAGTGAGCAGGAGCAATTGTTCGAACAACAATATCAGGAGAAGATGAGACTGATAGCCGAATTAACGGCCTTCACCACTACGACTGAGGTCCCCACACCCCCGTGTTTCAACTTAAAAGAATTGCCAAGACCTGCTCTACCTACTCCGAACATCTTAACACCCACGTTCAAAACCCCGTGGCTACAGAGCCCCCCTGAAACACCCACCCCCCCTTGCCCCACTTCCATGAGTAACGCCTCTCAAGAAGTAGAACGGGATGATGTGGAGTCAGACAGCCAAGAAAGTGCAGCTCCTCTGCAATCTAAATCCACTACCGAGCAACCCGCTTACTTGCTGCAGCTGCTGATTAACCACCTACAGACAATGACGACCCGCAACGACAAACTTTCCTTACAACTAGAGCCAGAGAATAATGATTTACTCCTCGAGGCCAGCTTAGTTGAGTGTCAACCTCCCCCCAGTAACCATGAGGAGGAATTGTTGGAGATATCAACCAAAGAGGTGCTGTTGCCTACCACCCTCCCGGTAGAAGTCGCTACTAGCAATCAAGATGATGAGTTAACTGCTCACAACGACTGGGTTTTGGAACCTTCTACTGCTTGCGATCCCCTGGCCCTAACCTCTAAAGAATCGTCACCCCCCTTACTCACCCTAGATGAGTTTCCCCCTCTTCCCCTACCCCCCACCCACTTACTAACAACCAATACTACCCCCAGCTTGACACCCCACCCCCAGCGTAGCTACAGTCAATGTATCAAAGACCCCCCCAAAGCCACTCCAAACCTCGGAGAGTCACTCCGAATCTACCGTGGCTCGGAATAGGTGGACCACCCTGAAAAAGGTCATCCTTGGCAACCCATCCTTGTCTCCCCAGTCGCCGCCCAAAAACGAGAGAGAAAACGAGTAAGAGACAACTCTTCCATCCTCCCACACCAATCAGTCATGCCTATCTATATATATACATTTAAATTAAAGACTCCGTCGCTAATGAAGCGGAGTATGTGGGAGATTTTCATGATAAGTAAATGGTGGCAACCCCCCTACCTCCCCCCCCCCCCTCTGTACACCCCTGGTACCCTTAACATGAGTTATTACCCCGTCAGAGCCCTACCTCCCACGTAGCTACTCCGAATCCCCTGAAAAAGGGATACCGGCTACCTCGGGTCGGTATCCCCTTGTATACATCAAATTTAGCTATCCCGAACCTACCCCGAACCACCCCGGACCTACCCCGGGTGAGGACTCCGATCCGGGATCCAACTACATTGATTCTAAGAACCTGTGCCTCCCTGAAAGGGATACTCTTCACAGAATGGAGACCGGAGCCTTCCTTCTCTCAGGCTCCCAGACTAGGATGTGGTCTACCCTTATAAGGAGTGGAAAGTTGTGTTGCAGAAAAGAGCGGGAACTGGAGTCTAGCCCCAAGCTACCATGTGCTCTCTCCATGATTGGATCACTTTATTATTGTATGCTGTATTTCATATTTTGATTGGCAATTTCTTTGTATTATCTATTATCATTGGTCGTGCCTTATAAGATAACGGAATTGTACCTTTTGCTCTATAAATAGAGCTGCTGTGCCTTGGGCAGGCAGTTGTTATAGAGTAAGCACCCCTTTTACTTGTAATATAATAAAGTATACGCATTGAGAGAACACTTCTAGTACGTTTGAGTCGAGGACTCTGTGAGTTGTTAACGTCGTTGGAGATTGAGATAGAAGCGAGTGGAAGGAGAGGAGTGGAGAATCCGTTGTGTTAGCTAATAGAGGACACAAATCTATTACAATATTCACTACATTCACGCTAAGTGCCGCTTCCTTGGTTAACAAGTTGCTTCTCACTTTTGTATGACAGCGATCATGTTTATAAAAAGAAACTTTCGTTCAAGCCTATTCCGATAGTCATTCCTACCCCTTTAAGAGTGCCATGCATTACCTCTCAGCTGTGCATTGCACTTACTGATATGACATGAGCGTGTTCTCTTGTCTCGTTTTGCCACCTCATGTTCTGTGATGAATAAAGGGTTTATTTGCGCACTACTTTTAAGCTGGGTGTGTCTACTGTTGATAAAGTCGATCAATCACTTTACAACACCTTGTTTGTGCCGATTCAGCACGGGGTCACCTCTGAGTTGAGGTAGACTAAAATCATCAGGCCTGAAGTGGCTGACTGCATTGTTGTGGCTGTACAGACTGCGCGTCTACCAGCACAACCCCATAAAAACCAGCTACACCAAGTCTGTAAGGAAAGACATAGTTATTCATGACTCATGCAGATTCGGGATCAACTGCTGCAGATCCGGGATAGACTTATGCAGATCCCTTACCGATTCTAAATGAACAATATCATTACTCACAACTCACTGTTCTTATTACTACCATATCACCATTTTGTAACTTCTCAAGCAAAATAATAATAATAATAATTTTCCAAGTGTCTTGTTTTAGATTGTGAACATGCCATATAATATTATGTTTCAGTTTGCTACAATAAAACTGCCTGTGTATGTTTTCTGGTGTTGAGGTGTCTAAACAGAAGATTTTTACTGAGCCCTATCAACTGGCATCACACAAAACACTCGTTTACATATTTGGTTCACACCAATATCTAATGAGAAATGTAATTGTTACAAGCAATTAGACCAACATCTATAGAAAGAGTCGCTTTTTACAGCCAATCACACCAATACCTAAAAAAAGAGACAGCTGTAACAACCAATGACAACAGATTCCAAAGTAAAGGACAGCAGTCACAATCAGTTCTCCTTGTGAAAGAGACAGCTATTACAAACATTTACACTAGTGAAGTCACATTCAATGTTATGAGACAAGGCTGGATTTTAGTTTATTGAGAAAGACTGGTATTGGAATCACCGCGCAATAATTCATTTATTTTGGTTCAATCATTGCTATTAACAGGTGAAACAATTAGTCATAATAAACTGTCTCTTAAATTTTGTTCTACAATGTTTTAAAGGATTTCAATACTCTCGATAAATAAGGATTAAAGTAAATAATAAAACAGTTTTCACAGCTAGTGAAATCAATTTCAAATGCTTTATGGTAAATAACTGTTACATAAGATGACACTTTCCAAGGTCATTGCAATTGACAAATCAACAAAAGCAAGCCGTTAAAAAAATTATGCATTATGTAATCCCAACTAAAAAAGATGGATGCTTGAAACATTAAAGAGCGAGTGAAAATGTAGAACTAAGATATTGAATGGCTTCACGAATATGACATAAAGTTTTTTAAGACTTCCATGATTTTGTTTTCAATTGAATCAACCTGATCAAAATTGACGATCTGCTGATGCGGACCACTTTGTGAAACTGTTTGTCTGTGACTAGCCAGTTTAATCACAATGTCTGCTCAAATTAGCTGCACTCCACCTACCAGGGATGTTGTGTCTGCATATATCAAGCACAGGCCAGTATTGAGTGGTTTGTGGGTTTTGCATTAGTTTGCCATCTTTTCACTCATCTTATGTTTTGCATCAAGCTATTTCAAGCAGTAGACCAGTTTTAATTGTTTTGGCTGATAGAAGTAGTATTGAAGGAGAACATCTTAGGTAATAGAGTCATCTATCTTTAGTTATTAGTTACACTTCAATAGTAAATATATATTATTATTAGTTTATTAATTATTTTTATTATTGTAGGCCATTTTTATATCATTATATTATTATACATCAGTATTTAGTGTCCACAAAAGCCATAGTTGCGTAGCGTTTATGGACTCAAAGCATTGATATATAAATTTGTAGCACCCGGTTTTTTCAGTTTTCAAATATTATAAAATTACTAAATCATTAATAACTTGGAGTAGTAATAAGGGAGCAGATCTCCATCATAGAGTCAAAGGAGAAAAAGGTTCTCCTGGTTCCAAGTGTACTTGAAGTATGCCTCAGTTACCAGGAGAACCTGTGAGGTACCTTTTTGTGAGCACCAGGTGCTTAGAATGTATGGAATTTATAGTGTGGAATGTAGATTTAGACGATGTTTTGTATGTTATGTGGTGTGTTGGAAATTCTCCTGGTTCATTGGGTGCCTTTTTGTGTGCACCAGGTGTTTAGAATTATTTGCGTTGGGTGAGGTACCTTTTTGTGTGCACCAGGTGTTTTAAATTTTTGTGTTGTATTTGTTGTGCAGGGTGTTTATATTGTGATTTTTTATATCAATTTGGATTATGAGGTTGACTGGTTTATAAACGTGTAGGTTTATACTGAGTTTTTATTGTGAGTTTGATTGTTGGATTAGCATTGTATAGTTATTGGTATAGTGTTATTACAAGAAGATTTAAGCTGTTTTCATACATAATCATGTTCATATATACATATTAAATAGTTCTATTATAATGTTGAAAGAATGTACAGAAGTAATTATTTCATAGAGATAAAATAGAACGGATAAAAAACTGAGTGTAAATCTTATTATAGTTTGTTTTTTATTTTTGTAGACCTTTGTACCCTATGAGGAGTCGTTGGTCTTGGAGTTCTCTTTTTTATACGAGCTTTATCCATAGAAACAGGTGTATTTAGCCAATTTTGTTGAAGTTGTTGTTGTAATTGAGAACGAATTTTGTGAATCTCCGTTGTGGTATCATTCTTTAAGAGCTTTAGTGTTAGAAGAGGTTCATATCGAAAACTCTTTAGCTGTTGTGTCCAGATTTTTGTTGATGATCCTAACATTTTTTGCAAGAATCTGTACTGTTTCTTTAATTTTTTTATTACATAAGCTTTGCAGAAGTAATTAGTCTTTTTCAGGCAGAGGTTTAGGTTCAGTGTCTGCTATGCTGACGTCAGCTGTTTGCATTTTTATGAGAAGTTCTAAAAAAAACAGAAAAACCTGTTAATTATTATTATCATATGGTGTGAAGGTATAGAATACGGTATTAACCAACTTTTGTGAGTAAATATTGTTTGAGTACAATAAATAATACATGATTAAAAGCTATACCTTTCACAGTTAGTCCTAAATAATTATTTATTAATCTTTACCTTATAGCTGAAAGTCCTAGTTGCTACAGTAGATCCAGAAGCATATGCTGAGCCTTCAGAGGTTTAGTCTGAAATGAATGATTTTAACGTGAAGTAGTGCTGTTTAAATAGTCAATGTTGCACTGATTGACTTAAACTCACATTCATTGCACGGAAAACAACATTCTTAGGGTGAAAATTGCTTTGTAACATGTAAAAATTTTCGTGCAACAAATCTTTTTATTCTGCACATAAATATTATAAAGAGGTTTTTGCTTGAATAGAACATTTTTTCGCGTGAACAAATCATCATGCTTCAGCTGAAAAACAAATTTTACGCACGAAAACTGTGTGTTTTCTTCGTGTAAAAAAAGCACAAATTATTTTTTTTAGAAAACAACAGTTGTCACGCAAAAAAGACATTTTTTCTCGCAAAAAAGAGACAAATTTCACGCAATTTTTGGGTGCATAAAAACACTTTTCATGCAAAAAAATGTGAGTTTTTTTCGAGCGAAAAAAGCACAATGTATGTAAATAGTATGTAGATAGTGACTTTTCTGCGCGAAAAAGACAATTTTTTTGTGCAAAAAACACATTCTTTTTGGGGGGAAAAAACAACAAACTTGTTTGCACAAAAATACATTTTTTCCGCGGGAAAACAACATTTTTCGCGCACAAAAAATAAAACACCTGGTGCACACAGGTACCTCACCCAACACAAATAGTTCTAAACACCTGGTAGACACAAAGAGGCACCCAATGGACCAGGAGAACCTCAAACACACCACATAACATACAAAACATCGTCTAAATCTACATTCCACACTATAAATTCCATACATTCTAAACACCTGGTGCTCACAAAAAAGTACCTCGCAGGTTTTCATGGTAACTGGGGCATACTTCAAGTACACCTGGAACCAGGAGAACTTTATCCTCTTTAGACTCCATGACGGAGATCTGCTACTTTATTGCTACTACTTGGGACCACAGGCTGCTAGAGACCAAATGTTAAAAGGGTTTAATAGGATACACTTTGCCGAACCAGATTAACCAATCACTGCACTGCTTACATAGCTGTGGACTTGGAAAAAAATGTTTTGAAACCACGTTGTAAACAAGCAATATCCCAGTGCGCCATGGCCCCTTATGATTTTAGTTCATTTTATATCACTAGCCTATCAGATTACCGACCTGTTGATATACTATTTGTTATAAATCCTTACATCTGGAGGTATGGAAATAGATTTAATAATTCCTTTTCCAAATGAAAACGTAAGTTTTGATATATATTATTACAATGAAGTAATTAGCACGCTTGGTCACGTGTCACGGACTTCACTGTAATGCGTCAATGATGAGGCATAAAACTATCCGTGGTGCGAACATAAAACAAAGTAATTTTTGTGCAGAGAAAGTCATTTTTAAAACTGTGAGTAACTATCAGTGAGAGACAAAAAAGTTTACCACTATTGTGATGGCAAGATATGGTTCTATGCCATGATATAATTTTTAACTTCCAAAGGCTGATTTGAAAAATCCATTTGCACGCTAACACACTTGCCATCTAGCGAATGGTAGATTATCTTTGTGATAGGTTTGTGTAGCAGGTTCTTTATATCCTTTATTTCCCTCCTGTCTTAACGCCCTAACTCTTCACTGCTTCTGTGTGTCCCCGCCATTCTTCGTAACCTACCGTTTTCCATTTCCACCTTTTTAAATCCCTCTGACTTTAGCCACTATACACACCATTCATGATTTACTTGTGAACTGCAATCATCCATATAATTTGTTGCATCAGTTATGGAAATGTTATTCTATCTTTGAGATATTCTTACATCTAATATTGTCTGTTAGAGTAAGAATCGGACAATAAGAATTTTGCTTCTTCTCAAACACTTCGGCAATACCTCACAAGAGGAAAAGAATTATCAATATACAAAAAAGTAGACAGTGCACCTAAATGTTTGCAAATGTAGAGGATTTTGGCAGCGTGTGACTAAGTCCCATCTCAATCCTCCACCGTTTTGGTCAGACCGAATAACTACGAGGTACCACTGCCGGTTGTGCTATCTTATAACAGCTTCAAGAGTTTCAATAAGCTGGTAGATCCGGTCTTAGAGGAGGAGGGTCCTCTCTATAGATAGAGAAGGACCAAAGGGATCCGGTGGGGAGTATCTCAATAGCAGAGATGGGCCAAGGAATCCAAAATCCAGACTACCTAGTCAATAGAGAAAAGCCAAGTGCAATAAGAAGAGTTTCAGTGCAATACTCTTTTTATTTGACAGTATAGCTCCAACTGCGCTGAGCCAACCAGCTCAGCCTAACTTATGCATATAATAAGGTAAAAGAAACTGGTGCGGCTCACCAGAAAAAGTTCTATGTTTGCCAACATAAAGCGATAAACTGTAACACATAGACACACATGAATAACAATATTCACTACAAGGCAACACGACGTTAGCTCAAGCTTTACCTTTGTCTTTCCGTACATTTATACCTTTTGTTCAAAAACAAAGGGAGATAATCTCCAACAGTATATGCAATTACTTCTTATAACACAATCCCTATGCATCACACAATGCAATTCAATACAGTTATGTACAACGTTCACTCGGTTACTACGAGTTTCACTCATTCGCTATGAGTTTCTCTTTTCTCCTTTTCTGTGCCTTGGTCTCTACCTTTGGCTCCATCTTTGTCTTTACTTGTTTCTTAGTTCACCAGCTCACCATCCAGATGCTTCCAGTCCTCGTTCTTTAAGGGGAGTATCTTCTACTTCTTATGTCATCTTCTTCTGCCGACGGTTTCCGTTCGACCGTCAGGTTTCGTCTCCTTTGGTTTCTTCTCTCCTCCGCCACTAGCAGGGCAGGTCTGTCCTGTTTCTCATGCCTACAGGATCAGCTTTGTGCTCTCCCATCAGGAGGGCTCCTCTTCTATTTTCTGTACTGCTCCTACCTCTTCTGGTAGAGCGGATTTTCAATGGAAGGGGCCAGGAATATAACTGAGGGGTAGGGGAAGGGGGTAAAAAGTGGTATGACTGTCCTTGGGGGGTAAGGGGGTCATAAGGGGGGAAGGGGCCAAAGGATCCGGATGCTCCTTCTGAATACTTCCTGAGCCTTCCAGAGTGCATTCTTCTTGCCGCTAATTCCATCCTGCTTGTACTACCCATATACAAGGGAGTAGGGGTTTTCTGTTTATGATTTACTCAAAGGGGTGTCTATTTATGATATGTGACTGTCAAACCCAATCCGGATGTCTGAGTCCATGTTATCCAGTTGCTTAACCTTGCAAATCTATCACACAAAGACCAAACAACAATCTTCAACTTGGTACTACCTGTAAGGTTCTTAGGCTTCAGGGACTTAGTTGCATTAGGTAATTAACCTAAGCGCTTGTTATTTAACCTTTTCTCTGGAGCATAAGAAAGCCTTTATGAACATATAAAATTGAGGTGGGCAAACGACTAGCACCTACTCTATGTAGCTCAGTGATGGGTTTTTGCGGATAGCCAAGAAATCCTTAGTTCACCCAGAGTGTTACTACTAAGCTGATTTGCTACGATGAAAGTGATGAGAGAGATTAAAAGAGTAGTTTACCCAAGCAAAATAGTTGAAAGTACTCGTTACCTTGCTTCATCATTTATTTGAGAGAATCTCAAAATCTTAAAAAATAGCTACTGCCATGATATCTCAGACAAAAAAAAGAAAAAGCCATCCTTGGAAGAGGCTGCACCTTGGGCTATTAAAGGGCAAGCTCACTCTCACCTACAAGGTAAGTTATAATGCAAGTTTCACCAAATGTGTGGTGTTTCTTTGCACCAAGTTTGTAAAAAGATTTATACAAAATCGATCCCAACAAGAATACTCTGTAACACTTTGCATCATATATATCGTTGGGAAAAGTAGAATGAGAGAAGTGAGAACATTTCTCATACGAACAGGTTTGTCGAATATGCTAAAAATTGCACTCAGGGTGTGTTGATATAGAAAAGAAAGAAAAAGAAATCAATGGGAATACAAATCACAATCTAGTTTTCTATTCACATTTAGTACCAATGAATGCCAACAAATCACATCTTAGTAAAGCACGATGAGAAACCAGTGGAATCGGTTACAAACCAGGAGGTTGATGATTTTATGAAGAATGACTTGAGAGAGTTCAAAGGAGTGATTTGCATTGATGAGCCTGTTAGACTATTTTTAGTGATTGATGTTTAGTCATTACTCATATTTGCTAACACTAATATAAATACTTCAAAGGACTCGTATATCCTTTATCTATATATCTAGTAAAATGTGTATTATCAAAAAACTTACAACTTACAAAGATTATTATAAACATTTTACCTATTATATTTCACCTATTACAAGTAAATTATATTTAACAACGGCACTTTGATGCAAATCAAAGCTATGTAGCGCAAGTAAAAGTCACCAGAGATCTAAACTAGGATGAAAAGCTACAGCATAAACCTCAAACAACATTTCAAAGTAAAAAAACTAATATTCGGTAAAAAATAATCTGACAGGAGTAGTAATACATGAGCAGATCTCCCTACCAAGTGTTTTTTTGTGAGATTAAATCCCGGGGTTTATGCAATGGGTTACGACGTTGATTAAAGCAGCGGGTTAATACTTTATGGCATTTAATTTTTGAAAGTTTTTTTACAATGTATAAAACTGAATCATTGTATGATTGTATTGTTATTGGAAGATGTCAATAGAGGAAGATGTTGAGATGAGACCGATGAACGAAGTTGATACCGTTGATGGTACTACGAGCGATATGCTAGATGTTTTACCAAGTATGAAGCATAAAGCACTGATAGTTATGATGATTTTGGTATTTGTCGTAGGATTTTCTACTTTTGGAGGTGTTACTGAGTTTAGTATGTATGAAGATGCCATGCAAGAAATACAAAAAGCGAGAAACTCTCCTGTTGGAATCATAAATGAAACTACTGTTGGATGATGAACATCTTTTTATGATGAATGGGAAACCTGAAGATTATGACCCAAGGATGCGTTCTCCTTTTACGGCAATGATTGCAGTACCAACTGGATCGGGGAAGACACAAGCGATTTTACAAATGATTGAAGCTAGTCAGACTACAGCTCACCCTCCACCTACAGAAATTCGCTACTGTTATGGAGCCTATCAAAAAGCCTTTGGTGACGTACCAGGAGTGATTTTTCATGAAGGAATGAAAGATATAACAGTAAGTTTCCCCAGAGATGGACAAAACCGATGGTTGATAGTTGATGATCTCATGGATGAAGTTTCTGGTAAAGCCGATGCCAATGCTCTGTATACAAAACATAGTCATCATTTGAACATACGTGCCTTTTTTATTGTTCAGAATCTGTTTTTAAAAGGGAATCGTACAATTTCCTTGAATAGTCATTATTTTTTTTTTCTTTTTGAAAACCCTAGAGATGCTTCTTCTATTTTCTATTTGGCTCTACAATGTTTTCCCTCAAGAGTAAAATAAGTACAAGAGGCTTTTGAAGACGCAACAAAAAAACTATACTCTTATGTACGAATAGACACGACTCAGCAAACGAATGATCAACAGAGACTATTGGAAAACTTTACATGAGATTTCCCTATGATATTATATTTACCCAAGTAAAAGCATATAAATACAATTACTATCCGTTTCACCTCACACATATTTTGTTATTCAACGGCGCGACACGAAAGCGTTATAATGACTAAAGCTTTGGAGAAAAAATTGAAAAGAAATGCTGTTGTGTAGTTGTTATCGCTCAACAATGCAACCTTTGCTATTCAAAAGTCTGTTATAGCTAAAGCCAAAAAGGAGCTTATTATGACTCTAATGGAATGCGCTAAAGCTATTATAAATGGAATGATACCATTGACCACTTATCAGTATAATCAGTTGCAGCGAAACACGAAGGATATTAGTGCTTTAATAAGAAAATGATAAGAAAGTTGTATTGCAAAAAGGAGGATTTTTTTCCGCTCCACTAGGACCTATTATCAGCACTGTAGTTCCTGGGATACTGAAAAGTGTAATAGGAGGAATAGGAGGACTGGGAGGATAAAGATGAAACTCTCAACACGAATGATGCGCAATAGAATGGCACTTTTAGCTCTGGATGATCTGAGTAAGAGAGGAAAAATTGCTATAGTCAAAAAGGCCAACTCGGATTTGTTTCAATCATTGATAGAAAGTGTTAAAAATATTATAATAGGTAATGTTCCTCTTGATTCTGAGCAGTTTATTGAGTTGCAGCGTTACAAGAGGGAACTACATAAATTAACTGCTAGAGGAACAATTAATGATAAGCGTAAAATTTTGACTCAGACTGGTAGAGGTAATCTTTTGGACGCTATTATAACTCCTATTGTATCTGTTTTATCATCAATAAAAAGATGAATCGTCAACCTATAACATTCTCTAGACGCATTTTTATACTCTCTGAAAACGAATACTATAGATTAATGGAAAAGAATGAGAATAAAACAGTGATAAAGGAAGAGAAGACCACACCCCCGTTGAATTGTAATCCTATGGAAGCTATAACAGTTAGAGATATGAAGAGAAAGCGAAATGCTCTACTGGAAACAGCTCATGATTCTGACTTATCCTCAAACGAAAAGTTAGATGAAAATGTTCAAAACCTACCTAGGTATTTGTTTGATGTCAAAAAGATTAAAAATAATCAAAGTCAGACACAAGTGGTTGGCTGGAGTCCCATTAAGAACCAAAGATAGAACCTACTTCTCTTTTGGTTAATAGCACAGTTATTGATGATAAACCTGACACTCCTTCACCAAATGTTGATGATGACATTGGGTTAGAATCAGTAAGAACGAAGCTGTTTGATGGTGAAGACTCAACCCTACGTGAAAATACAATTGTCACTGAGGGAGAAGATGAGTGTGATAGTGAAAGCGATCGTTTAAAAGAGTTTGAAAAAAAGGTAGCTGGTTCAACAACAAAAAAGGGTGATCGAACGATCGGTGTCAGAATGTTGAACAATCTGAGTAAAATTGGTAGATTTGACTCGGAGAAGAACAAGCTGAAAATCGGAGATCGTTGGTTGAATCCAACGGCTTCCAAAACTTTACTACGAGATGTTCTAACCAAAGGAGGTGAAATACAACCGGAAGTACCAATTACAGTAAATTTAAAAGCTTGCTAGCTGATCAAGGAATCATAACTGTCAGGAAATCCCCACACCAAACACGTCAGAAGAAAAATTTGGTTGTCCGCGGTACTAATTCATGGACATCAACACGCTAAAAGAGCTGTATTACAATCCTGCCTTTCACACATATCTACGAAGAGCTAGAGCTTACTGAAAGCTCGTAGAAAACGAGAGGGGGAAAAAAGAGTTCGTGAATGGTTGAGTGGAGAGGATGCCTACACGTTACATAAAAGAGTCGTAATTACGTTTAAGCGTCGTCCTACAATTGTAGCTGGAATAGGGGAACAGATTCAGGTAGATTTGATGGATGTTCGATCTCAAAAAGAAGAAAACGATAATACAGCGTTTTTACTAACAGCTGTTGATTCTCTATCTAGAAAAGAATGGGCCATACCACTCATCTCCAAATCAGGACAGGTTGTAGCCAGAGGATTGAGAAGAATACTGGAAGAGGAAAACTATAAAGCTTTACAATCTGATAAAGGTAAAGAGTTTGAAAATGTCAATGTCAACAGTCTCCTGGCAGAAAAGAAAATCAAACACTTCGCAACCGAAAATGAGACAATAAAATCGCCAATGGTGCAGCGTTTTAACAGAACTTCAAAAAAGAAGATCTACAGATATCTGACGTACAAAGATGATGACAGATACATTGATGTTTTACCAGATATGGTTAACGCGTATAACAACACTGTTCACAGTGTTATAGGTATGAGACCGAATGATGTGAATTTTCAGAATCAGGAACTTGTATGGAACCATGTGTATGAAGGAGGTGAACACAGTTTAACTCAAAAAGCAAAATTAAAGATTGGGGATTATGTGAGAATTAGTAAGGCAAGAGGAGCGTTTGAAAAAGGATACACCCCGAATTGGACGATTGAGATTTTTATAATCACCGTTGTGCTTACCAATGAAAAACCTGCAGTAGATAGGATAAAAGATTTGGCTGAGGAGATGATCGATGGCACTTTTTACGAAAACGAGTTGCAAAAAGTGAAGAAAAACCTACGAGTTTTAGAATTGAAAAGATATTGGGAAGAAGAACGAGAAGAGGTAAAAGACAGATTCTGGTTAAGTCGTTAGGGTACGGAGAAAAGTTCAACGAGTGGGTAGATGAATAGTTTATAAGCAAAGAACGATTGATATAATCATCATACGTTGGGAAAATGTCGATGCTGATAACTTTACCCTCGAATTCTAGCGCTGAAGAGTTTCCTGATAACACCAATTCCGATTTTACAGTAAGACTGTATATATATTTGAATCTCAACGGCAGGAAAATGGGAGATAACTCTGATAGATATGTGTTATTCTAATAATTTGAAGAACGTTACCGAAGAGAAAATATATGTAGAAAAGACTAATGTCTCTGGTAGAAGTGAAAAGTCCTTCTTCTTAATCGGTAATGGAAGATATGATAGATTGAAGGAGTTGGAGGAGGTTATACGAAAGAGAATGAGTGAAATGGATTTAGACAAAAAATTTGCCATCTCCTGCGACAAAGTAACCAACACCAGTTTACTAACTAACAGCGATCCTGATACAACCATGAGCTTTTCCAGAGATCTGGCTTATATTTTTGGATTTGAACCGAGTGGGAAAACTACGTATCCTCGTGGTAGATACAATACTGTTACACCTCCTGATATAAATTTTGGACTAACTTCTCTGTATGTCTATTTCAACATTGTTGATAATAGAATGGAAGGAGATACGAATGTACCTTTACTAAGAGTGGTTCCAGTTCAAGGAAAGAAGAATAGTGTTGTGTATCAAGAATTTAAAAATCTCCACTATGTCAACGCTTCATCGCTAAATAGCGATCTGATCCGAGTACTTATAACGAGTGACAATGGTGAGGGAATACCATTTGATGGTCGAAAGGTTGTGTTGACGGTTCTCTTTAGAGAAAAACCATTATAATGGGTTTGGTATGATACAACCCTGAGGACTCGAAAGAGTTTTTTGATGAGTACTACAAGATGCAAGCTGGAAATGGAATTGGAGTGTATAGCGGACGGCGGGTGATGCCTAATATGAGAGGAAATGGTCTTGGTAGTATTTTTTCAAGTATACTCAAATCCGCAACACCACTGCTGAAAAGAGGAGCATTTAGTCTGGGTAAGAGAGCACTCTCTGTAGGTAGTAATGTAGCGTGAGATGTCATCGATGGACATAGCTTTGCAGCATCGGCAAAGAAGAGGGGATTGGAAAAGTTGAATGATCTTGGGGGAGATGTGCTCAGCGCAGTCCGCCCAGATCATGTGAAAAGGAGAAAAACAAGAGGTGGAAAGAAAAGGAGAGATGTTGGTAGACGTTCCATATTTTAATACCAACAGAATCAGGTATAAAGACATCAGAGCTTGATATTTATGTTCATTAAGTGATAATGCTTCAAGCAAACATCACTCGCAAAAGATGGCTAGTCTAAATTGAACAACAGGTAATAAGTTGGAAGGTTCTTCCTACAACATAAATCGATCGTTGGAAGTGTTTGCAATGGAGCCAACAAACATATCGGTAGATAGATCAGAATATGTTGTCATCAGACCTGATAGGTTAGATCCTTATGGTAGTATTGAGTTAACCTTGTCAGGGAGCACTGAACATTACACAGATCTCTACAACTCGTTTCTGCAAATTGAAGCCACAGTTGTTCAAGATGATGGAACCGATATTGTTGGTACTGATGATAATGCAGTTGTGTGGATGGGGGATTCAATGCATGCATTATTCAGTGAGTTGAAAATGTCGATAAAAGGAACTACTGTTGAATACGCTAACAATCACGATTTACGCTCCTACTTTTCACAACTACTCGAAAACAGTGCAGACAGAAAGAAATATCAAGGTAAAATGGAAGGATGGTTGCATAATGATTCAACTAGCAAAGACGCTGGTGATCACAAAACTGCAGATAAGAAAACAAGGAGAGCTCTAATCAGAGCTGGGAAGGTAATAGAATTAACCGGGAAGCCTCATCTCGCGTTATTTCAGCAAAAAAAGCTAATAATCCCTGGTCCTAGTATGCATCTGGAGTTTGAGCGTGCCTCCAGCAAACTAGCCTTGTTTTCTGCAAGCGAGTCAGAGCGAAGATTAGAATTGATAAATTTAAACTTCATCGTTGTAAAGTTAAGGTAAATCCTACAATACAAAACTCTCAACTCAGTTTGGCATTGGAAGGTCACAACTACATTTATCCAGTATATCGAAAACGGATAAAGCTATATGGAATCCACGCTGGTGTGCACAGATCGACATCACTTTGGAAGAAAACAAACAGAAACCCAAACAAATTTATTTAGGTTTGATTAATCACAACGCTTTGAGCTGGCGTTTCACCATGAATCCGTATAGGATGCAACATGCCAATGTCGACAGTATTGTATTGAAAGTTGGTGATTGTCCAATCGGAAGGAGATTTGAGCCGGATTATGCTAGAAGGGTTGTTGGAAGAGAATATCATCAGTTTCTACACGCTACCGGAACTTTGCTCGATGGTGATAGTCTTGGTATTACGAAAGAACAATACCTTGATGGCACTACGCTTTATGGATTTGATTTGACCGGTAATTTTCTTAAAGAAGGATTTCACTCTATGAAACATGTCACGATTGTGGAACTTTGCTTTAGCAGTAACACGGCTGATGGTTTATCCCTGGTAGCCTACTTTGTAAAGGATGGTGTGTTGGAGATGGATAGAATTCTTCAATTAGCTATTGCGGGAGACGCAGTGCTTTAAACGGAAAGGTAGAGATGAATACCATACAGATTCGTTCGATCTTATCTTCAGACGATTTATGTCGAAGTGTAGGGATTCACGTTGGAGCTAGAGATCAGTTTTCGAAGCAAATTTGCAATTTTCCAACAGGATGTTTCGTATTCAACACTCATTATTCTCGCCAACCTGGAGAGCAATGGTTGGTTGTGTACGCTAATGATTCAGAGGTGCATTTTTTCGACTCATTTGGACGTTCTGTTTCCTTCTACCCAGATGTAAATGAAATACTAAGTATTCACGGAGGATATGAAACAATACAAAGTAATGAAACACAACTACAAAATTTTTTGTCAACTGTATGTGGCAATTATCGTGTATACTTTTGTTTACTGAGAAGTAGTGGTTGAAGTATCGATGAAATTGTTATAGGTTCATGAGATATAGGGGATAGTGAGATGAGAGATCACTCAATACGAAGATTTATCATACAGACTTTTCCTAACCTCGAGTTCATACAAGACAATACAGTAGAAGTAAGAGATGGATTACATATACAAGGAGGTAATTTGTTAAGTAAACTGTTAAAATAAATTATTATAATTGAATTTTATTTGTTATAACAAATAAAACGTAAATAAAATACAACTTATCTCAGTATTTGTGCTAAATAGTGCAGAATCTACAAAAAATATTTTTTGGTAATGTTCAAAGTTCATGTTGAGGAATTCATCTCTTGCAAGACGCAAATAAGATCCTCTCATTTTCTTCCTCAGGGAACGCTCTTTAGTTAGATCTAAAAGACATAGTAATTAATGACTTTATCATACATAATTATATGAATTAATTTACAAAAAATACTTTATTCCTACAGTAAATAGAAATAAAACTTACCATCTTAGAAGGCGAGATACATCCCTTGTGTTATCGATTAGGGTTCCAATGTGCTGTTTCGGACAATCCTCTTTTTCATTTTCATCAAACTAGGAGAGGAAGTTGTGGTATAGCAAAGTATCAAACAGTTCGGAGGCCTGAATGAAAGCTTGGAGGGCCGAGAGTAGAATGACATCATAGAAAATCGTACTGTCCGCAGTTTGTGTTAGTCCTTTGAATACGATAACACCGCGTTCTTCCGATACCACAGTTGAAGCTATTTGAGCAGGAACGCTGATATCTCCAATCAGTAGCCCTCCATTTACCATATATCTGTAATCAGCCACTAGACTCTCAGCAGTCTTGTTCCAACGAGTATCACATTTTCTTAGCATTCCAGGATTCTCAAAAGCTATAACACTTCCTGATGGAAAATCATGTAGGTGAGCAACGCTTAAATAAGCCTGTATTTGTCTCATACTCTTGCCTGATAATGAGTTGAATGGATCATTGACCTTTAGATTACATCCGTGACAATCAGCAGAACAAAAAATTGCATCTCCTGTCTTTCCTTCTCCCATATAGATTAAAACAATTGGGCGTGTTTGCTTAGCTTTATTAACGAGCAGTCCTATTTCGGTTGAAACATCACTCTTCACTCGAGTTCTCTTTTCATCCTTTCGATACTTGTAAATGATGGTACACTTTGATTCATCACGAAATTTAACGGATAACACCTCCATAACTGTTGGTATTTGTAGATCTCGGATTTCCATGGATTCTTCAAGTTTTTCTAGACCATCTGGAGAGAGAGAGTTTAACAACCCGGCGCTCTTAGAGGCAAGGGTGGTTAGTTCATTACTTATATCATCTTGAAAGGGTATTCTGGTGTGACGAAAAGTGTATCGTCTCCAACATCCATCAAAACTTGTTTTTTTGCAGTTCGAGACAGTTTCGATATCATCTTTTGTCAAATCAATGAAAGTTCGTTTTATCATAGGTGTTCTTTTTGAAGACAGCTTGTTAGTAGGAGATGTGACTGGTGTAAAATCTTGTTGGGATTCCAGTTCATCAATCACCGATTGACTTTCTGGCATATGGAAGATAGGGGAAGATGGTGAGGAAAGGGTTTGCTGAGATTCGTCTTCTACATTCATCGATTGACTTCTTTCGTCTTGAGTATTCATTCTAAAAGAAGGAAAAAAATTGTTTAATTCTTTGTAATTAATTTTAAAGATAGATTGGAGATAAACCTTCAGCTAGTTGTGTTAGCTAGCAGAAAATAATTATTTTTTATTCTTACCTTTAGTAGTTGCAATGGAAGGTGTAGTAGACGTTGCTTCTTTGGTCACTGTTGTTGAACTGGATGTTTTCTGTCTGAATCCCTCACCTCTTAAATAGCTAAACTTGCACCGATTGACACGGATGCTAAAAAACATGTTTTTCACTCGAAAAAAACAATGCTTTCGTGGGAATAAAATAATTATTTTCACGTGAATAAAACATGAAAAACAATCCAATTTTTCATGCGAATAACAGTAAACAAAAGTCTCTTTTGCCACGCGAATGCAACAATTTTTCACGCTGATCAAAAAAAAGTATTTTAATGCTAAAAAACATGCTTTTGCGGGAATAAAATAATTATTTTCAATGCAAATAAAACATGAAAAATAAACAGAAATTTCCCGTGAATAATGATAAATAAAAGTCTTTTATTTCACGCCAAAAAAAATAAAAGTCTTTGCGGTAAATAACAAATTTTTTCACGCGAAAAAAACAATGCTTTCGCGGGAATAAAATAATTGTTTTCACGCGAATAAAACATGAAAAATAAACAACATTTTTCTGCGAATAATGATGAGTAAAAGTTTTTTATTTCACGCGAAGAAAAATAAAAGTCTCCGCAGGAAATAACAAATTTTTTCACGCGAAGAAAACAAATGCTTTCACGAGAATAAAATAATTATTTTCACTCGAATAAACCCTGAAAAATAAACCAAATTTTCTCGCAAATAATGATGAATAAAAGTCTTTTATTTCACTCGAAGAAAAATTGAAGTCTCCGCGGGAAATAAAAAAAAAATTTCACGCGAAGAAAACCAATGCTTTCGCGGGAATAAAATAATTATTTTCACGCGAATAAAACATGAAAAACTAACCAAATTTTTCCACAAATAATGCTGAATAAAAGTCTTTTTTTCACGGGAAGAAAAATAAAAGTCTTTGCGTTAAATAACTCATGTTTTATCCGCGTGAAAATAATTATCTTATTCCCGCGAAAGCATTGGTTGTCTTCTCGTGAAAAAATTGTTTATTTCACGCGAATAACACTATTATGATAGGGTTTTCGCGTGAGTATTTTCAATGGTTGTAAGCTAAATGAGTAGGTGTGGCTTATAGTATTTAAGAACAGCTCTTTCTGCATAGAAATCATTCTCTCCAGCAATAGCATCTGAAGCATTTATAATACAGTTCACAGCAGATTTCTTGGTGAAAAGGTAAGAATTAATAAAAACACTATTTAATAGGAGTTAAAAAAATCAAAAGTTTGTAATTATTTTACATCACTGTTTAATCTTTCTATAGTAATACATAACTTTTTATTTTAGTTCATTATGGAATCAAAACCAGTAAGAGTAAAGGACTTCCTCCCAGAGATCTACCATAAATACATCAAAGAAAATGCTATTGTTCAAGAAAAGGCTAGATATGGACTTACATTAAAGCTATAGCATTATGTATGACACAGCATTTACTGACTATAGCCTCGTTATATGGAGAGATTTCCTTTTCAATACCGACCATACACAACTCATAAATACATTGACAATCCTGAAAAAATATTTCGTCTCATGATTAAAAACAATTTTAAAACGGTTTTAAAAATGTCAAAAACCGTGAGTATAAATTATTACTTAAAAAAAATCAAAGAAAGGTGTGGAATAAAGCCCTCACTCAAAACTTAATCAAAATTCAATGGAGTGATGAATTATTATACCATTTTAAAACAGATATATGTAGATATATACAAACAGATGAATGCCTAGCTTCATCTATTTTTTCATTCGAAATGATGTTGGAACTTTTTCAAGTTTATGATCTTTAATATATACAACACTTATTATAGAATAAATGTATACAATCATACCACGATTCATTTTTATTCAATGTAGACATGAATATGAACATAAATATGTATATAGTTATGCATATGTACATGAGTGTTCGAAATCTAGATGCCATAAATTATTAACCCGCTGCTCCAATCAACGCCGTAACCCATTGCATAAACCCCGGGCATTCATCCCACAAAAAAACACTTGGTAGGGAGATCTGCTCATTTATTACTACTGATAGGTCTGTGCCAAAGTATCAACTATAGTAAACATCAACATGCACAAACATTTGATAGTCAATTATCAACACAGTATACTGACACCTGTTTCATACCAGAGATTCATTTAATGTACTAAAAAAAATAGTATTAATAATGTATCAGACAGGTCTGTCCAAAGTATCAACTATACTTAACCCAACGGGCTACACAACCATTTGACCAGTCTGTCAATCAACATGGTATTGTATTGGATTTTTACGTCTTCCTACTTATCCGCTAGGCGTTGTCAATGCACAAACTGCTGTTTGCCGGCACAACAAGACAGTCAGCCTTTCTAGGTGTGAAATGAGAAATCAACCTCTCCCCAGAGGTTACCCTGTGCCGGGATGGCGCAAATAACTGGTTGTAAAGGAGAATACTCGACTTTAACAATTGTGGCGAGCCCTCGGCTCATAAATATATTCGATAGCTTTGGGTGATATAGGCATTTATTTCTTTACAGAATAAAAAGTTGGCACACACTAATAACATGTAATACAAGAACTGTAACACAATGCAGTGTATAACTTGCAGTGCAAAGAACTGAAGCAAAGTTCTGCCTTTTATAGTCAGATACCCAGGAAGTGACAGGAAGCGTTTGGCCTAGTTTTCCAACGACTCCAATCACATATAGAAATCACAAAAGTTAATCAATAGTAGTAGGTAGTGACCCTGTAGAGAGAGATACGCCAATCATTGTGCAGTATAAAACACATGTGCAACAGCTGTTGGGTTACAAACAAAACTGTTTCCGGTCAAAATTTTATATAAAACATCATTGAGCCAAAATACTAGGGTTTACAAAATAAATTATAACTTTTTACTGCAGAGTCATATCGCAATAATTCATTGCGGAAAATGTAGAAGACATTCTGCTACAAGCAGAGATATTTTTTTACATGACAAACTTGCTCTAAATTTGGACAAATGAAGGGTCAAAGTCCAGGGATCCAGATCGACACCATTATTATTACTGTACCTTTGGTACAGATTTTGCTACAATAAATCTCGTTATCCCCCATTGTTAAGTTTTACGATCAGAAATGCTTATAAGACACCTGGAATGTAATAAATAAATAATAATCGAAGCTTTTTAATGAAATGATGGTTGTTGTGAATAATAATTAAGAACTAAAATAAATATGTAAAAGTGATCAATCCCAATACTTATTATTATCCTATCTTATATAATAACATGTAATACGATGTAATATGACCTATACTTCAAAACAATTTTAATATTATTTTCGTTACTCATTTAATAATAAATCATTACATTTTTATTAAATTGCAGTTTTTTTATTATTTATTATTATTTGGCACAAACAACCATACAATTAATTCCATATTATAGTTATTATCCAAAAATTTAAACTTAACGGGCATATCAATTTTTCTAGTATAGTATCTATTAATTGTAACAATAATATTGAATAACAACAATAAACAATTATTTCCTACTGGATTTCGCGGTTTTATTTATTATCGTAAACAAAGCTAAAATTTGTATATAAACTATAGAGCTGCGTTGCCGAAATATATCACGATCAATTAATTAGGTTATCAAAAATACCTAAAGCAAGATGATTTGTGACGTTTTTATTGTTTATTCTGGTAGATCAAACAGTTTTCTTTTTTTTCCCCATAAAACTTTTTAAGATTAAGAATTTTGTAAGAAAATAAAAAATACTTCATTGGAGCACGTACTTCAACCGCAGCGATAGCATATATAAGCGTGATCGCGTTAATTCAATGTTTGGATCTCTAGCCGATTGCACGTGGCTCATTAGTGTATCTCTCCCTACAGGGTCACTAGTAGTAGGTATAATAATAGTGTCTAATCATAAATGAGTAAATATGTTAAAGAGAACTGGTGCCCAGAAGTGAGGGGTGGAGTCTATGGGTATCTTGACCAGTAACATCTAGTATCTTTCCTCTCAATAGTTCTGAGTCTTTTACAGCCTTGGTTCCAACTTTCCCGATTTCTGAGGATAATAAGCTCTTGGATGTGGGTCCTAGATGTTCTTAGGCTATCTTTGTTCCCTCAGGCTATTTCTTCCATCTTGATGCCGGCCCGGGATAGCTACCCGGGGCCGAGGTAACAATTACCCTGTGCCGGTATGGCTAAATATGCCTTTGTTACTTATTTAAAGTAATAGAGTAACTGTAATAGAAGCCGGACTCATTCTATTAGGTGATATAGGAGGCGTGCTTGTTGGTATCAACCATCGGGAGGACCTTTTAAGGTAGTGGTCACAGTTGGTGTTCAGTAAAATCCACTACAGTATGTTGGCAGACCAGTTTTTTTTATTAGATCTGCTCTTATTGTATTACTGCTCACATGAAAAGTGTACAACACCATTGCACATGGGACCGCATTTAGTTTGTAGATTAATGCCCTGGTCACGCGAGACCGATAACGAAACTATAACGAAACTTTATTAGGTGATCGCTGAAGCACGACGAATAAAGTTTCGTTAGGCCGATCACTTGAGAACTATAATAAGTTCGTTACGCCTATCGATCGCTAGTTTCATTCAATGACAGCGCATTGTGTTTTGTGAGCGGGCCTACTCATACTTTACTGCGTGATGCAAAACCATGGAAACTAAATGAAACAAGGTTTGGATTAGATTATTTTAATAAATAGTAGTAGTGATATATGAGCAGATCTCCCTACCAAGTGTTTTTTTTGTGGGGTTAATACCCGGAGTGAATGCAATGGGTTACGGCGTTGATTAGAGCAGCCGAGTTAATATTTTATGGCATTTATTTTTTGACTTTTGTTTTATATAATTTTATCTCTTATGGCATCTTGAGTGTAAATAATTTTTTTTAGTTTTTATACATTCATGTATATATGTGTAACTATGTACATATTTATGGGTATATTTATGTCTACATTGATTTAAAAGTAATAAAGTATATAATAAAGTGTATTAAGATATATAGTGTCTGCAGTAAATGTTGTGTAATGCATAATAGCATAGCTTGGAATGTGAGTCGGTACATTGCCTTCTCCTGGACAATAACATCTTCTCTGGTGTATTAATGATCAATCTCCAGGAGGAAGTCTTTTACTCTTACTGCTTTTGATTTCATAATGAACTAAAATAAAGAGCTATGTATTAGTATAGGTGATTAAACATTAATGTAAAATAATAAGCTTTTTTATTTTTTAACTCCTACAAATAGAATTTTTTGTTAATTCTTACCTTTTCACCAGTAAGGTCTATATTGAATAGGGAAAATCTCTCCATATAATGCACCCAGATTCAGCAAATGTTGTGTTATGCATAATATCATTGCTTGGAATGTGAGTCGGTACATTACCTTCTCCTGGACATTAACATCTCTGATGTATTGATGATCGATCTTCGGGAGGAAGTCCTTTACTCTTACTGCTTTTGATTCCATAATGAACTAAAATAAAAAGCTATGGATTAGTATAGGATGATTAAATAGTGAAAAAAAATGAACATCTCACACAATTTTGAATAAAATTATTCACCTAAAACATGAGCTGTTTTTGACTGTAAAAACTTATTTTTGTTCATGAGTTGATTATTCACGTGCATGAAAAAAGTTCAGTATTTCGTTGTAAAAAAGACACTAATTACACACAAACAAGTCCTTGTTTTCACCTGGAAAATGTATATATAATATAAAATATTTTACGAAAAAATATGAATGTCTCACGCAATTTGGATTAAAATTATTCACCTAAAACATGAACTGTTATTGACAATAAAAATAGAAAAAAATGTTGTGTATTGCATGAAAAAATTCAGCATTTTGTTGTAAAAAATACACTAATTACACACGAAAAAATCCTTTTTTTCACCTGGAAAATGTATATATAATATAAAGTGATTTACGAAAAAAAATTAATGCCTCACAAAATTTTGAATAAAAATTATTCTCCGAAAACATAAGTTGTTTTTGACTGTAAAAACTTTTTCTGTTGATGAGTTGATTATTCACATAGGAAAAAGTGTTGTTTATTGCATGAAAAAATTCAGCATTTTCTGTTGTAAAAAATACACTAATTACACACAAAAAAGTCCTTTATTTCACCTGGGGAATTCGGAGAAGTGTGCTGTCTTTAAAATCCATGTGGTTTGAGTCTTCATTGGTTTGGTATCATCTAAGTAGGAGAGAAAGTTATGTTGTGTGACATCTATCATATCAGAGGTTTTGAATGAAACTCAAAATAGGTGTGAGTGGAATCTTTCGGAAGTTGGTAGGTTATGGTGTACATCGGATCATCACAAAATACATCGGTGAACACCACCATAGCTGTTGGTAGATCTTGAATTGATGTCAGTTTTTTTTTTGTTTTTTTTTAAAGGTATTCTTGGTATGTCGGAGAAGTGTGCTGTCTTCAAAATCCATGTAGTTTGAGTCTTCAATGGGTTGGTATCATCTAAGTAGGAGAGAACGTTATGTTGTGTAACATCTATTATATCGGAGGTTTGAATGAATGTCAGAATAGGTGTGAGTAGAGTCTTTTGGAAGTTGGTAGGTTATGGTGTACATCGGATCATCACAAAATTGATCGGTGAACACCACCATAGCTGTTGGTAGATCTTGAAAGGGATTCTTGATGTGTCAGAGAAGTGTGCTGTCTTCAGAATCCATGTAATTTGAGTCTTCATTGGTTTAGTATCAACTAAGTAGGAGAGAACATCATATTGTGTAACATCTATCGTATCAGAGGTTTGAATGAAGGTCAGAATAGGTGTGAGTGGAGTCTTTTGGAAGTTGGTAGGTTATGGTGTACATCGGATCACCACTAAATTCATCGGCGAACACCACCATAGCTGTTGGTAGATCTTGAATTGATTGCGAAGAAACAGTTTGTGTGAGTATAAAACTATCTAGTAGAGATAAATTCATATCTAGGTTCAACTAGCGTTAAATAATTATTTATTATTTTGTTAATAATAAATGATTAAAGTCGGTTACTAGTGCTTGGACAAACACACAATTTTGTTAATGTCAAAGTCTGTGATCTTACAAAGAAATAGCTTAGACACTATGAGCATAAAATTATCTAGTAAAGATAAATTACCAAGGAGTGAATTAGAGGTTAGTTCCACAGTGCAACTAGTTGAGGTTTTCAAGCAGTGTTAAATAATCATTTATCATTTTCTTATTAATAAATAATTAAAACCGCTTACTAGAGCTTGGACAAACAGACAGATTTGTCAATGACACAGCATGCGTTCTTGTTAGCTATCAGAAAATAATTATTTTTTATTCTTACTTTTATGAAGATAGAGAGCTCCTAGTAGTTGCAATGGAAGGTGTAGTAGATGTTGCTTCTTCGCTCACTCTTGTTGAACTGGATGCTTTCTGTCTGAAACCCTCACCTTTTAAATAGCTAAACTTGCACCGATTGACACGGATTGAGTTCAATGAAAAAAGGTTGAAGCTTGTGTATATGTTATCAAGAGATTTTCCCGCGAACCAGACGAAAAAAACATCATTCGGTTTCTCGGGAATAAAATAATTATTTTCACGCGAATAAAACATGAAAAACGATCCAATTTTTCACGCGAATAACAGTAAATAAAAGTTTCTTTTTTCACGCGAATGCAACAATTTTTTACGCAAATCAAAAAAAATTATTCTAATGCTAAAAAATATGTTTTTCACGCGAAATAAAAAAACTAAGGCTGGGCGGTATGTAGTTATCTTCTCATACCGACACCGATAGCAGACAACTCCAAACCGAACCGGATACCATGCTGTTTCGGTTACTCTCGGTAATAGAACAAAAAATTGCAAAATACCGACCGCACCGTTGTTTTGTGACTAGACCCAGAGCCATCTAATGAGAGAGTTGTGCCATCTCATTTGAAGGCACCAATTTTCAATTCCAATACTGCTATAAAATTATGACTCAATGAAAGTTGTCTTTGTAGTTGAGCTACTGGTTAATTAAACAATAATAATACTGGTCAATCATGTAAGGGGATCTTTGATGTTATCAATGCAACAGTAACAACTACTTACGCACAACAGTTAGTGGTATAGAGTGGGATACCTCGATTGGAAGCTGAGCCACTCATTCAAACCACTGAACTGAGCCTGATTTTATTTTACAAAAATATTATCTAATTGAAAAAAAATTACAATAGATTAACAATATACAAAAACAATCTGGTAGTATAAAGAGTTGGATTCCTCAGTTTTATAGCTATGCCACCATTACACACCAGTTTGTAAAAACACTGTGAATAAATATATGATAAAAATTCCTTCAGTAACACCATCAAATCGGCAGAAAATTATGCAACTGCAATAGTTCTTAAATATAAAGTTGCTAAAAGAAATCTGCAAGAAAATTAAAATTTTTCTACCAGATAATATATGGCCATACTTTTGCATCTTAGTGTCACATTTTAATCTACAGACGGCTGGACAAAACTTTTGACACAGCAGCTGCAGTCACACATATTTGGCTTTAAGTTTAGTTTTCATAAAGTGACAGTCAGGGAACATGAGACTTGAGAAAAGCTGAGCCTTCATGACATCGGTCAATCGCAATCTGACTAGTGCGACCGAGGTTCCTAACTACAAGCTTTAACTCTTGAAACATCAACGGCAGCATGGCAAATGTTGAACACACGCTGCGTAACCTGAAACACTAGCATGGTATTTTTTTCAAGGTCGTAAGACAGGCGATAGCATCCGTCATGTCAGAATCCTTCGCCTGTTCCAGAAAATGTTTCCATAGTTGCAGCTTGCGGATAATTCTCAAATTTGGTTAGAGAAGTTGAATGCTCCAAAACTTCTTTAACCATGAGGTCTTCTAATTCAGCTTCTGTGGATGCAAACATAATATGTAACCAACCACACATATAGATGTCGCGCCAAAAATTAAATGTATGTCATGCTTTTTGTTGCATTACCTGCATCACCATAAGGTCTAGATGACTGATCACTTGTATTACGAGAGTAATGTTTATCAGAGGCTAGAGGAGATTTGGTATGGCAATAGTCAGTATGAGCAACTGTCTCCACGAAGACTTGCGTCGAAGGTCCGGTTTTTCATCTCAAACACGTCATCCTCCAAGTGATCCTAACAACACCACAATATGGTAAAACCTATAAATCGCAGAGAAATATAACTAACACAACAATAATATGACATTTGTCTCATGCATTTCATTTATGCATTTAAAAATTTTGAGTATATTTCTTTCAACATATTTTTGTTTTAAATACTCATTAACACATGAGCATCATGTCAAGAAAGAAAGTTATTCATCTTTTCAATAGTGAAATCATCGACAATGTACATGCTAAACAATATTTTACTTTAAATGGATTATATAAACAAAATATTATTCACTACAGAGGGTCTATTCCACCGTTGGTCTCCATTATTATTTTTACAATCAAATACAAAAATTGGTTATTTCAACTGTCAAATGTTCATAAATAATTAACTTAGATAAAAAACGCTTTACTCCTATCATCTTCTTCATAAAACCACACCTAATTATTAGAAAACTGTTATTATAAAATTATTATTGAAACTAAAGGTTTACATTTGAAATTAAGTGATGAGAAAATGCAACTTCTTCGGAATTTTATTCAACCCATTATATAGTAATCCAAAAATTTATAATACAATTTTGCAATGTATATTGCAATTTTGTCTATAATTTTATCAATTTACCACACAGAGTTGTCAATTATTTCTTCTATATATATCTTTATATAATAGTTCTAAAGATATAATCAATTAGTATTATTGTGAATACTAATAATAATGAATTGAATAACGTTGATAATAACAATAACCGCCACCATTAGTAGTTAATAATCATAAATAATGATGATAATAATTAATAGTAAGATGATGGAAGATTCTTAGAATCATAATGCATTATTATTTGTATGATAGTAAGAAGTTGTTGTTACAAATAAACGAAAATAGTAATTATTACTACTACTAATCAACTCATTTTAAATAATAATAATGATAATGATAACGATAACGATAACGATAACGATAACGATAACGATAACGATAACGATAACAATAACGATAACGATAACGATAACGATAACGATAACGATAACGATAACGATAACGATAAAGATAACGATAACGATAACGATAATGATAATAATAATAATGTGGAGGAAATGTGCCACGACCTAACAACAGGTCGACCCCACTAACACTACGTGAACTGCCGAACTGCAGTGGCTTGCCGAACTATCTATGCTTACATATTATTTAACTGCCGAACTGCAGTGGCTTGCCGAACTGGTTATGCTTACCTATTATTTAACTTGCCGAATTATGCCTTATTCCTACATGTCTATTTTATACCTATTTTTATATGTTTGTGTTGTTTGCACTAGCCTCTACTTTTCATACATGTGCTTGTGCAGCCAACCATACTGCCAAGCACCACCCTGTTCTATGCTTACTCGTTCTATTGGCTATTAATTAACCAATCACTTGTATCAGGCGTGGCCTGCTTTTGTTCACCTATTGTCAATCACTATTACATAACTTTTTGTGCATAAATAGTCGTGTCTTGTACCAAATAAATCAGAGTTACTGCCTACACTCTCACTTGCTTGTTTGATCTAATAGCATAAGCGCACTTATGCTAAAGCACAGGTAGCTTGACAGAGATAATACAAGTAAGCACTTGCACTAATTACACTGGCAAAGGAACTTGCTAAGTTCAGCACTCATACAATAAAGTGGACAGAGGGATTGCACTGAAACCAGTCGACTAGCAACTAGGATAAACAGTCAGTAGAAAGTGGTCAGTCGATCTCGACTCACACTGCACTTGACCTACGGGCAAGTGATACTGGAACGGTTATTCGAACGGCTAGGTCGACCTACTATACCTACTCCTCGGGATAGGTGGAAGGCGAGTTGGAAAGGCGTACACTGCCCTGTTGTACTTACTTATTACTGTGGGCCGCTGTACAGGTGGTCGCTACCACTCCTGACAGTAAACTCCTGTACAATAACAATAACAATAACAATAACAATAACAATAACAATAACAATAACAATAACAATAACAATACCAATAACAATAACAATAACAATAACAATAACAATAACAATAACAATAACAATAACAATAACAATAACAATAACAATAACAATAACAATAACAATAACAATAACAATAACAATAACAATAACAATAACAATAACAATAACAATAACAATAACAATAACAATAACATTAACATTAACATTAACATTAACATTAACATTAACATTAACATTAACATTAACAATAACAATAGCAATAGCAATAGCAATAGCAATAGCAATAGCAATAGCAATAACAATAACAATAACAATAACAATAACAATAACAATAACAATAACAATAACAATAACAATAACAATAACAATAACAATAACAATAACAATAACAATAACAATAATAATAATAAAAAATATAGTAATAATCATCATTTGTTATTATTTATAACAGCAGCAAATAATAAATGAATGATGTGCTTACTAATACTATACAGGATTTCGTGTCTGGGTGGTAGCCACCTGTACACTCTCCCGATATGCTCTGTCTCGACCCTAAGTCAGCGCTCAATAATGTGCTATTATTGTTTACAGTGCGTACATTGGCTTGTGCAGTTTTGGGTGCGGCCGAATCTGATTGCTGGCAGTTTACAATAATTATTCTGATAATTATTGGCTGCGTCCGAACATGCTCATGTCCGACAATAATTGCGCTGTTTAGTTTATAGTTTGTTTCGAACTGTTGCCACCGACAATACTCGTGCGGAGTGATTGTCTAGTTTATAGTTTGTTTCGAACTGTTGCCACCGACAATAATTGTGCTGGAATTATTGGAAGTCGAATCTGACTCAGTCAAGACCGACGATAATAATTGCACTATAATTATTGTTTCCTAACTTGTGTTGGATTCCCCGAATCCGAATTTAGCATGAGTCGAACTATTAGGGCACTAAGCGTTGTGTCGTATTTCTCACCTCAGGTGAGGGAACACACAGTGATAGGGCGAACCATTCTCACTTTCCACCTAGCTTCGTGCTTGCCAATAGTCGACCAGGTCAGCGCTTGTAGTTATGTTGCTTCTAGCTGTGCTTGCTTCTTGAGAGAGAGAATCTTCTGAGAGCCAGGCTAACTCTGATTTTTATTATAACAACACAGATATTTATACAGGGAAGGCGGGCACAAGTTACTTAACCACGCCTGAGAAAATCTTGGGGCAAGCCACGCCTTGCCCTTACATTAGCACCAAAATGCATTTATATAATTATTTCGTGGAAAAAGTATAAACAGAAAATAGTAATAATTATTATTTGGGCACATCATAGAACTGTTCTAGATAGACACCGTAGCAATAGAACTGGGACAAACATAGACAAACATAAGTGAGTACATATTGAGATCGTACGTAGACAGTGAGTTAATATCTCAGACAATTGCGTAGACAAAGAGAACAAAGGGTGAGATGATATTGAGTCAAAAGCTTAGACTAAGTATGAGTAGATAATAATAAACATTTGACAAGTACTGGCGTCCCTCACAATACTATCATAGTTACAGTAGTAGTAAGTTGTCATCATTCATTTATTAATAATTAATTACGTATTCGTCCATAATAATAATTGAAAAAATAATAATTAATAAATAATAATAATATAATAATAATTGTAATAACAATTATAAACAACAATAATAATATAATAATAGACGCAGCCTTCAATTATTATAACAAAAAAATGGGATAATGTACAGGAATTTAGGGTGGAGTGGTAGCTGTCACCTGTACAGCGGCCCACAGTAATAAGTGTCTACAAGCAGTGCAGTGTACGCCTCTACTTTGCCCAAGGTCAGCAATCTAAACTGTAGAGTAGAATTTGCAGCGTTGTACGCCCGCGAGCAATACACAGTGAGGAGTTGTCACAACTCTCTCACTTTCCACTGATTTTCTATTCGGTGGAATAGATGCGTCGGGTCGAACTAGCAGTTCAACAATCGTTTCAGTATCACTTGCCCGAGTGCAGTGTAAGCCGTATTGACTGAACACTTTCTACTGACTGATTAGTCTAGTTACTAGTCGACTGGTCCAAGAGCTGTTCAACTGTCCAAGTTATTGTGCAAGTGTGTGAACTGGTCTGTTCATCTATCAGCGCAATCTGTATGTGTGAGCTTACTTGTATGTTTTCTGCTTAGCCACTGGTGCGTTGCATAAGTGCTTTATGCAATAAGAATCAACAAGCAAGTGAGAGTGTAGGCTAACTCTGATTTATTATGGCGATACACGCATATTTATACAAACAAGATTATGTAATAGTGAGTGGCAGCACATAGAACAAAGGCAGGCCACGCCTGTACATCCAATTGGTTATACAAAAGCCAATAGAACTCTTGATAGAACAAAGTGGGCAGTCTCCATCGCATGGGTGACTGCCCAAGCACATGTACAAAATAAGTAGAAAGTAAGCAAGTAGATAATTATAAAAGTAAATGTTCGACCTGGAATAGTTACAGTTAGAGTTCGACTTGGATAAAATAGTGAGAGTAAATAATAATAAATGTTACTGGTCGGCCCATTCTTCCACACACTCCGCCCCATTGGCGCTCGTAGGGCCAATTTAACTAACCGTGGTGGAATGTGTGTCCTAGTATTGGTTGCGTTCCTTCTGAATACATTCTTTCAGTTCTTCCACCTTTTGCAGCTGTTTAAATGCCTCACGGGTGGCTATGTATAGTTCGGCTTCATATCGTTTTATCCTCCGATATCTCTCCTCTCTCCGTTCTTTGTCCATTTGTCTTTCTTCATGTCTACTGCTTGATTGGGGTCGATAGGGCCTGTCCTTATCTCTCGCTTCCTTCCTACTCGACCCCTCTCGTAGTTTTCTTTCTCCATCCTCTTTCTCTAGCTCTATCTTGATCACTTTCTGTGATGTGTTATCTGGTTTCTCCCCCAACCTCCTCTTGATGCTCTTTGTGTTGGCTGGGCTGCTAGAGCGCTCCTTGGTTGGGGCAGGTACGCCAAAAAGTGGCGGGTGCTGCCAGCTCATGGCGTTACAGAAGTCGGTGTAGGATTCCTCATCTACTTCGTACAGGGGTTTACTCGGCCCTCCATGTTCGGCCGAGCCACGTTGTTGGCGTACATGCTTCAGTACGGTGTCCCTGGACACACTCTTATGTCCACACTTACAATAGAAGAAGATGAAGTGTTGCCGGACGTGATAGCTCATTCGTTTCTTGTTGAGTTTTAGCGTGCATATTCGGCATTCCCATTTTTCTGGGTCGGTGGTAGGTTGTCCTGCCTGTTTAATTTGTTTGCTCGTCTCTGCTGTTATCCACAGCTCCCTAGGCTGTTGGTCATAATATGGTGCTGGTGGAGTGGGTGGTTGTGGTTGTCGGCTGCGGCATCTGGCTGCGCCCTCCTCTTTGGTACTCACCCTTCCTACTCTAGTCGGTGAAGTGGTCATCTCTTTGTGTGGGATTCGATGCCTTTTCCTTGTACTAAGTGGTTTGGCTAATATTGCAGCGATCACGGTCGGGTCCTCTTCGGTGGAGATGCTCCCAGGATTATACTCTGCCATACTTGCTGTGGTTGTTGTGTTTGCTGCCGGTGGTTTGCTGACTGTGCAAACATTAGTGATGGCAGGGTGTTTTGTCTTGCCGCTACTTTTCGGTTTTCTTTGTTTTCGTGGCCACGTGGTATGGCACGTGGTGTCTGGGCTCCTCCCATCGTCGATCGCGAGTTGTTGTATCTTGGCGAGTGGTTCATAGGGAGTTGTTCTCCCTCGCTCTGGGTATTCCCGATCGGGTTTTCCTCCGGGAGTTCTCCACTCTTCCCATTTTTTCGTGATGATTCTTTCGTTGTTGGGAGTTATCCTTTCGTAGTTAACTTTATGGGTTTGTACTTCTTCGCCGAACTTGGTTGTTGTTTGCTCGTCATTATTTAGTCCTAGACGAATTCGAGTCTCGGCCGAATTTGCCCATGGTATATATATCATCTTCTCCACTCGTCCCCTTGTCTCTCGAGTTGACCTGTTTACCTGCATTGCTGGGGTTGTACTGTTCTCTTTCTCTCCAGCCTGATAGCATTGGTAATCGGTAAATCTGACTGGTGGCTTCCGTGCTCTCATGGGTCTCCCATTTTCTTCGCTTTCTCTAGTTCTGGTGTTGAGGGGTGGCCAGTTGGCGTCCTCTACAGGGGGTGCGGTTGGTACTGGTGGTGGTACTGCCTCTGGCTCCCCGGGGTACTCGTTCACTGTATCTTCGAGTAGTGGTGTGGGAGCAGTTCTCTCTGGGGGTGCTTCGGGAGTGGGTGGTTCCACCGGTACCCTTTCTCTGGGTGCCTCAGGTGGTGGTTGCCTGTCTACCGGTGCTTCAGGGATGGGTGGTTCCACTGGTCTCACTTCTCTGAGCACCTCAGGTGGGGGGTCGGCATGATCTCTCAGGGGTTGGGGCATCCTCCTCTGGTATGCCCCCCTCATATTGGGTCGAACAGCTTGTTTGCGGCTAGGGGGTGCTCTCCCCACGGTTTCCCTACAGGTTCTGTACGCCTTTAGTCTGCGTCCGTTCTGGGTGAACCCTTGCCCGTTCCGCTCGAGTCGATAGGTGTGATTAGGGTAAGTTTCAGTGACCGTGTACGGCCCTAGGTAGCTGGGCTGTAACTTGGGATTACTTCCCTTTGTCCTCCTCTTATTCTCGATCACCACCAGCTCGTCTCTACTGAAGCGGGGGGTTCGCCCGTCTCTTCCTGCCGGAGCTTGGCCTGCTGGCTCCGCACATACTCGTGTGCTACGGCTAGGTCATTCTGTACTCGGAGGGTGTGTTCCGTGGTATGGTATGGGTCCAGTGAGGGGGGGACCCCGTCAGTTGATCTGGCAGCCGTACCTCTCGTCCCAACATCATCAGATTTGGGGTTTCTCCGGTAGTGGAATTGGGTGTGGCTCTACAGGCCCGCATGATCTGTGGCAGCAAGGTGTCCCACTCATCTTGTCCTTTATTAAGTATGAGTGTACGCAGCGCATCTCCTAGCGTGCGGTTTTGTCTCTCGACCATGCCGTTTCCTTGGGGATGGTAGGGCGTGGTCCGTGTTTTGCGCACACTCCACAGTGTGCAGAGCTCCTCTAGCAAGGTAGATTCGAATTGGGTACCCTGGTCCAAATGCAGCTGTTCTGGGAGGCCCCAGTAGCTGAATACCCTTTCGTCCAAGGCTATGGCCACTGTAGGGGCGGTAGCATCTGGCAGCGCTATGGCGTCCTGCCACCGGGTGAAATGATCCGTCAGCACCAGGATCCACCGGTTTTTCCGCTTGGTGAGGGGTAGTGGCATAACGAGGTCTACTGCGAGCTTTTGGAATGGTTGGCCAGCGAACAATCTCTAACCGTCAGGCGCGGCCGGTCGATTGCTTCGTTTTGCCACCTGGCACACTTCACAGCTCTTTATGAGTCTGCGTGTTAGCCCCGACATGCCCGGCCAATACCAATCCACTTGTAGTCTGTGACGCGTTCTGTTGATTCCTGCGTGTGCCAACAGGTGCGTGTCCCACACGACCTTGTGGCGCCAGGCGGGTGGACAGATCGCAGACAGGCAGGTCCGCCCTTGGTGTTCGGTGGCGATGACTAGGGTTCCATCTGGTCGGAGGCTCATGGCGTTGATTCTGTCGTGCAGAATCCGCAACTCTGTATCTCCTTCCTCCAGCTCTCTCTGTGGAAGCTGCCTTTGTGCCTTTACTGCGGCGTAGATCCTAGCCACTGGGTGGAGTCCTTCTCGCTGCGCCTGTGCCAACTCCTGTGCATTCCTCCCGGGGTTGGTAACCGTCACATTCACTTGTTCCGTTCGCTCTACCGGTCCACTTGGGACGAGTTCGGCATGGATGGGTCCCCCATATGTCCATTCCCTTTGCTTTGCTAGTCCTCCATGAGGGAGCTCGGCATGGGTGGGTCCCCCATTTGTCCATTCCCTTCGCTTTGCTAGTCCTCCATGAGGGAGCTCGGAATGGGTGGGTCCCCTATTTGTCCATTCCCTTTGCTTGGCTGACTCTTTCGGAGTGAGCTCGGCATGGGTGAGTCCCCCATCTGCCCGTTCCCTTCGCTCCGCTGGTTCCCTCGGGTTGAGCTCGGCATAGTTGGGTCCCCCATCTCTCTGTTCTATGGCATGACACTGTTTGCAGTCTATGCAGGGGTCTTGTTGGCTAAGTCCGTCGGCATTTCCGTGCTGGACTCCTGAACGGTGTTCGAGCTTGTACCTAAACTCTGCTAATGTCTCGAGCCATCTCGCTATTTGGTTGGAGGGCTCCTTCCTCCTACATAACCAACGGAGGGACGCGTGGTCCGTCCGTAACCTGAATTCGCGGCCGTAGAGATAGGGCCGGAAGTGCTTGGCGGCCTTGATCACGGCCAACAGCTCTCTTCGCGTTACACAGTAGTTCCTTTCCGCAGGGGAAAGGGTCTTGCTATAGTATGCGATGACTCTCTCTTGCCCTTCCTGGACTTGGGACAGAACTCCACCGACTCCGACAGCACTGGCGTCCGTGTCTAAGATGTACGGAAGCGTGGGGTCCGGGTATCCCAGTATGGGAGCCTGACTGAGTCCTTGCTTCAGTCGTTCGAACGACTGCTGTTCGGCCATGCCCCACTTCCAAGGGACGTCCTTTCCAGTCAGCACGGTAAGTGGCTCGGCGGTGGTGGCGTAGTCTGGCAAGTACTGTCTGTAATATCCTGCGGTTCCCAAGAACGCCTGCAGTGTCTTTACATCTTGCGGAGACTGCCACTTCTTCCCTGCCTCTACTTTCTCTGGGTCGGTGGCCACGCCCTCGGCACTGACTACATGCCCTAGGTATTTGACTTGGGGGCTCAAAAGCTCGCACTTAGAGGGCTTCACCTTAAGGTGGGCACTCTGGAGTCGCTGTAGTACCTCCTCTAGCCTCTGGATGTGTGACGTGAAGTCGGGTGCGATGACTATCACGTCGTCCAGATAGAGGAGCAACGTCTTCCAGTGGAGCCCTTTCAGTACTCGCTCCATGAGCCTTTGGAATGTAGCTGGGGCAGAGGTCAACCCGAACGGCAGCACTTTCCATCTCCATAGGCCACTGAGGGTGATGAACGCCGACTTGTCTTGGGCGTCCTCGTCTAGAGGGACTTGCCAGTATCCACTGGTCAGGTCGAGGGTGCTGAAATAGCGGCTCCCAGCTAGTGCATCCAGAGAGTCGTCAATGCGAGGTATCGGGTATGCATCCTGTTGCGTGACGTCATTCAGTTTGCGATAGTCGACGCAGAACCTCCAGGAGTCATCCTTCTTTCGCACTAGTACGACCGGGGAGCTCCAAGCTCCGTCAGCAGGTTCAATGAGGTCCTTGGCTAGTAGCTCCTTGACCTGTCTCTCTGCCTCGGCTTCTTTCTCTGCTCCTAATCGGTGGAGGGTAGCCGTATCGGCCGGGTTCCTGGTGCAACAGGAATGGAGTGTTCAGCAAGGGGGGTGCGTCCGATGTCTCCATCGTTGCGACTAAACACATCCTGGTAGCCTGTGAGGAGGTCCCGTAGTTGACATTCCTCTCGGGTATTCTTGCATCCCTTTCTTGCCTGGGTGAACAGGGGCACAAGGTGGGGGGTAGGTCTCCCCTCGGTGCTTCCTCTGGCCTGGGGCCGTGGAGTGGTCGTACCTCGTGGGGTCCGACTCCGGTAAACGTTCCTATGACCTCTCCTGCTGGTACCCGGATACTGTCTTGTGACGGATTCAGGCATCGGACCAGCACTCGCCCGCGTTCATCAGGGGAGTTGATACTAGTGGCTATCAATAGTCCTCCTTCCTTGCTCTTAATAGCTCCTTGTTCGCAGGGGGTCCGACTGGCCAGATGGCAGGGTACTGTTGCTTCCGTTTGGGGGGGTATGTGTACATCCTTCTGTACCTGTACTTTGGACACTAGGTCCCTACCATGCCTGTCGGTGCAGCTTAGCTCTTTCCCTTGTACGTGAAGGGTGGGTCGGTCAAACCCCATTTGACATTTCTGCTTGGCCAAGAATGGCATCCCGAGGATCACATCCTCATTAATCTGGCTCACAACGAACGTCTCCTCGTATTTGACGTGGCGTATCCGCCCGGTCAGGGTGATCAGCCCATAGAAAGGAAGCCTAGTTCCGTCGGCCATCAGCCCGTGTGAGTCATAGTCCTGGAGATGGAGCTGGACCTGGGGGGTGAGCAAATCGAACACCCTCTTGGACAGGAGGTTAGTGTTGCACCCTGTGTCGATGAGGTATGTGACCGTGCGCCCTTCCACTCGTCCTGGCAAGTAGTAACTAGACTTGTACGGTCGTTCGATTTGGTTCAGGTGTATGGTGATGGGTGGTTTCTGCGTCACTATGGGAGGGGTTCGACTTCTCTTCTTGGTTTCTTGCCGCTGTGGAGAGTAGGGTCTCGGGTGGCTCCCTCTGGTCACCTCTTCCTCTTCCTCCTCTTCATCTTCGTCCATCATCTCGTCAGCCAGTGGACTGAACCTGTTGTTCAGTGGGAGGGGTGCTGGTTCCTTCAGGAGTGGCTTGACGCGTCCTCTAGGAGGCTGATGTGTTGCGGGGGCCCGGTTGCAGCCAGTAGGGGTTCCTACTGCTGCGGGCCGTACTCGTTTCCCTGGCGTGAGTGCCAAGGTGCCGTCTTACACTGGCTTCTAACATGCCCTGTGCGTTGGCAACCCCAACAGCACCTGGGGGAGGCTTGTTCGTATCCTCTTTCAGAGTAGCTATCTCCTTACTGAGGTGCTCAATTGTTTTTAACAATTTCGCTAGTGGGTCCTCCACTTCTTGACATTTGAGTGCCGGCTCTGGGGTCGGCAGCGGTTCCTCTTGTCCATCTTCCTGGATAGTTCGGACATTTGACTGTACTGGGCCCGGGTGCTGGACCTGTAAGAATTCATTCCCTGCCTGGACAGCTTCCTCCAGGTCGGCGGGTCGCATAGCCAATAAGTGCCGTTGAAGGTACACATGTCCTAGGGTGTTTTGAAAGGTCTGTAGGGTCAGCTCGACCCGATTCCTGACTGGCAAGTCACCATAGGCGGCTTCCACTAGCCGTTCGACTTGGAGCGCATGCTCCCTTAGTGTTTCTCGATGGGCCTTCCTATAGGTGGTCAACTTCGTCTGAGCCTCGGTGCGTGTCAGTCCGAAGCTTGCTCGTAGAGCTTGAGTGATGGCGGTGGTGTCAATCCCCCTTCCGCATTGTTCCGCCTTTCCTGTCAGGGCTTGCCTCAGATGAATGGTAGATTCTTCTGGCAGCCACCTGTTGGCGCGTGCCACCTCCTCGAATCGTTGGATAAAATATCCAACGTCTCCCTCACCATTGAACTGTGGGACGCGGAAACGGTCCCTTCCATTGTTGGTGGACATTCTGTCAAGGATGTCGGCCAGTGTGCCCATTATCTGTAATGGAGAGCCATCTCTGTCCGAGCTGAGAGCTCGTCGTCTGCTCGCCATGTTCCGCGTCTGCTGCCTCCTACTTGTATTCGCCGTTCCTGTGGGTCGTTCGTGTGGGTTCCTCTCAATCCCACTGCTGCCACCAATGTACAGGAATTTAGGGTGGAGTGGTAGCTGTCACCTGTACAGAGGCCCACAGTAATAAGTGTCTACAAGCAGTGCAGTGTACACCTCTACTTTGCCCAAGGTCAGCAATCTAAACTGTAGAGTAGAATTTGCAGCGTTGTACGCCCGCGAGCAATACACAGTGAGGAGTTGTCACAACTCTCTCACTTTCCACTGATTTTCTATTCGGTGGAATAGATGCGTCGGGTCAAACTAGCAGTTCAACAATCGTTTCAGTATCACTTGCCCGAGTGCAGTGTAAGCCGTATTGACTGAAAACTTTCTACTGACTGATTAGTCTAGTTACTAGTCGACTGGTCCAAGAGCTGTTCAACTGTCCAAGTTATTGTGCAAGTGTGTGAACTGGTCTGTTCATCTATCAGCGCAATCTGTATGTGTGAGCTTACTTGTATGTTTTCTGCTTAGCCACTGGTGCATTGCATAAGTGCTTTGTGCAATAAGAATCAACAAGCAAGTGAGAGTGTAGGCTAACTCTGATTTATTATGGCGATACACGCATATTTATACAAACAAGATTATGTAATAGTGAGTGGCAGCACATAGAACAAAGGCAGGCCACGCCTGTACATCCAATTGGTTATACAAAAGCCAATAGAACTCTTGATAAAACAAAGTGGGCAGTCTCCATCGCATGGGTGACTGCCCAAGCACATGTACAAAATAAGTAGAAAGTAAGCAAGTAGATAATTATAAAAGTAAATGTTCGACCTGGAATAGTTACAGTTAGAGTTCGACTTGGATAAAATAGTGAGAGTAAATAATAATAAATGTTATTGATCGGCCCATTCCTCCACAATAATAATAGTTAGTAGTAATGAATGAAAAAAATTAAATCATAACAACAACAATTAATAATCATAATAAACAACATTCATTGATTTTGATTATTATTAATTATTATTACTTATTATAACAGTAATAATAATAGTAATAATAAATAAATGTTGTGCGATACTAATTATTGTTATCAATCATCAAGTTAATAAATGATAATCTACTTCTACTACTACTACCACCCACTGGCTATAAATAAACAAAAATTAATTAATAACTTCATCATCAAGATCACGATCATCCGCCCGGAGGAGGTTGTTTCATTAATTAATTGATGATTATTATTATTATTGTTAATGGTGTCTAGCTTACCATAATTGAAAAAAGTCAGTTTGAGTTTGCAGTGAATGAATCGTTACTCTGCTCCAGTTTTCAGCATATTGCATGGGTCAAATACATGTGTTATCTTCTTATTTATTTCATCCATAGCGTCAAATCAAGCACTGCATGCTATGCCAAGGGTAAGCCACTGAGCGTGATTCAAGATGGCTGCCCTCAGCAGCGGTATGTTGGTGTTGGTTGTTACAGTTTTAAGTCTATGAACCAATAGGTCTATAACCATAGAAGAATTTAAATAGTTCTATGCCATCATTATTACGGCGGTGCGGTTATTTATAGGGCAAACCGTTACCGGTTTATAATGAGCGGTGCGGTGAATTTTCAGGAAAACCAATATCGCACACACGGTATTATGCCATACCGGGAAAATAATGGTTTTACCGATATACCGCCCAGCCTTAAAAAAAACAATGCTTTCACGCGAATAAAACATGAAAAATAAACAGAAATTTCCCGCGGATAATGATGAATAAAACTCTTTTATTTCACAAGAAGGAAAATAAAAGTCTCCGCGGGGAATAACAAATTTTTTCACGCGAAAAAAAGAATGCTTTCCAGGGAATAAAATAATTATTTTCATGAAAATAAAACATGAAAAACAATCCTATTTTTCATGTGAATAACAGTAAATAAAAGTCTCTTTTTTTACGTGAATGCAACAATTTTTTCATGCAAATCAACAAAAATTATTCTAATGCTAAAAAACATGTTTTTCACGCGGAAAAAACCAATGTTTTTGCAGGAATGAAATAATTATTTTCACGCAAATAAAACATAAAAATCAATCAAATTTTTCACGAGAATAACAACATTCTTCGCGTGAAATAAAAGACTTTTATTCATCATTATTTGCTGGAAATTTCTGTTTATTTTTCTTATTTTATTCTCGTGAAAATAATTATTTTATTCCCGCGAAACCAAATTATGTTTTTTTCGTGTGGTTTGTGGGAAAACCTCTGGATAACATATACACAAGCTTTAACCTTTTTTCATTGAACTCAATCTGTGTCAATTGGTGCAAGTTTAGCTATTTAAAAGGTGAGGGTTTCAGAAAGAAAGCATCCAGTTCAACAATAGTGAGCGAAGAAGCAACATCTACTACACCTTCCATTGCAACTACTAGGAGCTCTCCCTCTTCATAAAGGTAAGAATAAGAAATAGTTATTTTCTGCTAGCTAGCAAGAACGCAGGCTGTGTCATTGACAAATCTGTCTGTTTGTCCAAGCTCTAGTAAGCGGTTTCAATTATTTATTAATAAAAAAAATGATAAATGATTATTTAACGCTACTTGAAAACCTCAACTAGTTGTACTGTGGAACTAACCTCTAATTCACTCCTAGGTAATTTATCTTTACTAGATAATTTTATGCTCATAGTGTCTAAGCTATTTCTTTGTAAGATCACAGACTTTAACGTTAACAAAATTGTGTGTTTGTCCAAGCAATAGTAACCGACTGTAATTATTTATTATTAACAAAATAATAAATAGTTATTTAATGCTAGTTGAACCTAGATATAAATTTATCTCTACTAGATAGTTTTATACTCACACAAACTGTTTCTTCGCTACTTTATGTAGATAAAGTCAATGAAAATGAATGAATCAATTGTAACAACCAATTTTTTTGTATTTTGTAGACACGGTGCCTACTTAGGACTCTTGTTTGAGACAAAACGCGGCAGCAGCAAAGACTATAAAACATCTGGTCAATATCTACCAACACCAACAATAGATGTTACACAACATGACTTTCTCTCCTACTTAGATGATACCAAACAAATGAAGACTCGAACTACATGGATTTTGAAGACAGCACACTTCTCCAACACAGCAAGAATTCCTTTAAAAAAACAAACCGGCATCAATTCAAGATCTACCAACACCATCAATAGATCTTACTCAACATGACTTTCTCTTCTACTTAGATGATACCAAACCAATGAAGACTCAAACTACATGGATTTTGAAGACAGCACCCTTCTCCAACACACCAAGAATCCCTTTCAAAAAAAAACTGGCATCAATTCAAGATCTAGCAATGATAGATGTTACACAACATGACTTTCCTACTTAGATGATACCAAACCAATGAAGACTCAAACTACATGGATTTCGAAGGAAGATTTCCTACGAGGTGATTTAGATGATTTTGAGGCAGGATACGTCGCTGATACAGAGGACGAGTTGCGAGATAAAACTTGGTGAGTTTTTTCTTTTCTATTTAATAAATTCTAACCATTGTAAATAATTCTTCAACTCAATTTAAATTCAGTTGCAGTTATTTATACTCCAAATAATTTTTTGTTTTAGCGATAGATACCCTCTAATCCATAAACACAAGTTGGACAACGCGACTTGGTGAGTGATTTTCACTTTTTTATATAATTTAAACTAGCCAATGTAACTAATACTACAATTAAAATTAGATAGAAATTCTTTTTATGCTATTTTTTTTGTTTTAGATACACGAAAAGGGAACCAAACAGAGGAACTAGTTTCAGTGAGAATTCAGTAAAAACCCCTATAATATCATTGAGTCAATTAGTCAAATCTGACACTCAAACTCTTTATTATCAAGTAGACTTGATGTTTCTATTGCAATTAATTCCCAAATACTGTAAATTTTAACGATCTAGAGGAGTAATTTGGTGATTTTGATGGTTTTTTTCAAAAAGATAAATGAATAAAAATGTAAATATAAACGATTATTTTTTAAAAAAAGTTAAAAAATGTGCGTAATAAAGACCTAACTCAAAAACTTCCCGAAACTCACTGAAAAAAAAAATTATATCATATCTATTTAGATGAATATTTACATGTACATGAATATGGACTTGTGCATGAATGCATATGGTTATGTACATAAATGGAAATGAATATGGACATAGATATGTACATAAATAGATATGTACATGGATATGTATATGGTCATGTATGAAAACAGCTTTGAAGATGTTATTGTCCAAGAGAAAGCAATGTACCGACTCACATTCCAAGTTATCCTATAATGCATTACACATATAAATATACCCATAAATATGTACATAGTTATACATATATACATGAATGTATAAAAACTCGAAAAATTATTTACACTCAAGATGCCATAAGAGATAAAATTATATAAAACGAAAATCAAAAAATAAATGCCATAAAATATTAACTCGGCTGCTCTAATCAACGCCGTAACCCATTGCATTCACCCCGGGTAGTCACTCCACAAAAAAACACTTGGTAGGGAGATCTGCTCATATATTACTACTAATAGTTAAGTTTGACTAGCCAGTACTATTCCAATTGTTTGAATATAATTTACTATTATTATCTTTCATTTATTTAAAACTCATTATGAATATAATAAAATGAATAATTATTTTTTCAAAAAACAAATGTGCTACTATGGAAACCATGTATTTGTTGTGAATGACCCTGACATTGGAGACCAGCCAATAAGGGCACATAGAAAATAAACCAAATAATGAGCTTATCTGGTCCAATGATCCAATCACGCGCAAGCATCGCAACCGACGATTTTCCCAAACCTAGCATTGCTTGATCACGGCGAATCTGAAATATTCGCTCGGTTTGCTGAGCAACGACTTCGCTGGGCTTGAAAAAATGGTTTCGTTTACAGTTTAGTCAGAGATTCGGTCTCGTGTGATCAGAGTTTTAAGGCAGTAGAGACAAACCATATCAGATGTGAAGGTTTTCAAAGAAATCGTATCCCAGAGATACAGTTTAACAATTATGGTCGTATTTTTCGGATGGGATTTCCTTGTGAACTTTTACAAGTCTCGAAAAATATGCTTCAAAATGTGACTTTATTTTTGTTGTTTCAATTACAACTCACTGCAATATAATCAGTTTGATGGGTCATTTGACTGTTGTTTTATGGTGATCTTATCTCATGCTATACTTACAGAGTGTGGATTTTCGATCCAGAAGTGTATAACCAACTTAGTGAACAAATACTACCAATATTTGGGAGTGGATTTGATGGCCAAGATGACATTGTCAGTGGATTATATGAGAAGAGTATGTTGTTTTATTTACATACTGTTTATTTATTGAGACATCGATGTTCAACCTAGTTGAATTGGTATATTTCTTTAACATCACAAAACCCACTTCGCTTTTCTTTTTCCAGCACTCATTAATATTGCTCTAAATTTAAAAGAAAGTGTTTTATTCTGTAACAGATTTTGACCTCCTTTTATTGTAAAAGCTGCAATCTACTCAACATTTCTTTTTAATCATAAAAGTCTTTGCCATGCTTAGCTGAGACTAACTCCTTGACAGTGTAGGCATCATCACCAACTCTTTAATCTTGCATCCATTATTCAGTCTAACAAATTGATGTCGACTTTCAGCTTTTTATTAATCAAACAGGCTTCAATTGTAACTCTGCAAGACCCCCTCCGTCCCATGTGGAAATAATTGTGACTCTGCAAGACCATCCAGTCCCATGTGGAGATAATTGTAACTCAGCAAGAACCTTCAGTCAAATGTGGAGATAATTGTGGCTCTGCAATACCCTCCAGTCATATGTGGAGATAATTGTAACTCAGCAAAAACCCTTCAGTCACATGTGGAGATAATTGTGACTCTGCAATACCCTCCAGTCCTATGTGGAGGAGTTCATTTAAAATTAGATGAAATCACATATTGATATGTACTCACACCTCTGTGCCAAAAATGTAATAATGATAAGGACCGCGGAGTCGAAAGACATCTCACGCCAGTTAGATGTTTAAATGTTGCTCAGAATGTCAACCTTGAGAACAAAGTGAATGAGTTGAGCCATGCATCAATTAATGGCCATGCAGCAATTAATGGCCACGCAGCGATTAATGGCCACGCAGCGAATAATGGCAACGCAGCGATTAATTGCCACGCAGCGATTAATGGCCACACAGCGATTAATAGAATGCGAAATGGGGGTTTTGGCCCGCTTTTCCCCTACATATTTTATCTGCATTTTGATATTTTAATAGGGTTTTTTATCATGGCATTATGGAGTTGTCTCCTCCGATGAGATTTAGCAGCTACCCCCGATACTTTTTACCCTAGATTACATTTTCCAAAATGCGAACTGTGGAAAATGGATAAATGGAACATTATAAGTGGAGGGTTGGTGTACAGTTGATATGACAAGTGAATGATAGACTGATGTGTACTAATATGTACTAGTGAAGTATGCAATACAATGAAATGTATAGTTGAATGATTGAATATGACGGGGCGATGCGTTTAGCGCTTTCAAACCTTGATGATCAATAATGTTATGACTGGCGAAGCAAAGATGCTTGCAACAGCAAAGGTGAAGCGCTCAGTGAAGGATTTGGTGTAAAGTGTACAACAGCAAAGGTGAAGCGCTCAGTGAAGGATTTGGTGTAAAGTGTACAACAGCAATGGTGAAGCGCTCAGTGAAGGACTTGGTGTAAAGTGTACAACAGCAAAGGTGAAGCGCTCTGTGAAGGACTTGGTGTAAAGTGTACAACAGCAAAGGTGAGCGCTCTGTGAAGGACTTGGTGTAAAGTGTACAACAGCAAAGGTGAAGCGCTCTGTGAAGGACTTGGTGTAAAGTGTACAACAGCAATGGTGAAGCGCTCTGTGAAGGATTTGGTGTAAAGTTCTGATGCTTCTAATTAATGTGATAAGGTGTTAAATTTTCCAGCGAAGATATTGTACAGGAATTTACTGTCTGGGGGTAGCCACCTGTACACCTCCCGAACGCTTTGCCAACCCTAGCTAATGCAGTGCACAATAATTGTGTAATTATTGTTACCAGGCTACTACTGACTTTGGTCATGCAAAAGAACAACCGAATCTGGTGTAGATCAAGTGCTGGCAGTTGCAATAATTATTCAATAAATATTGGCTGTGTTTGAACCTCTCTAGGCTCGACAATAATCAGTGCCGTGATTGTTGTCTAGTTTAAAGTTTGTCTCGAACTTTGTTGCACACAATAATTCCGCAGGAATTACTGTTTAGTTTATAGTTTGTTGCGAACTTTGGGCTACCGACAATAATGGTGCTGTAATTACCGACAATAATTACGATGCGTTATTATTGTATAAGTTTGTTTCGAACTCCACAGTTCGGATTGCAATGTGTGTCGAACTACTAGGGCACCAGGTGCTTTGCGTCGTACACCTCGGGTCGAGGGAATACGCAGTAAGAGAGAGTGAACAATCTTACTTTCCGCCAAGCCTCGTGCTTGCTAATAGTCGACCAGCGCTTGTAGTTATGTTGCTCCTAGTAGTGCTTGCTTCAAGAGAGAGAGATTCTTCTGAGAGTCAGGCTAACTCTAATATTTATTTGCACAACATCCATATATAAATACAGTAGGCGGGTATGTTTTACTTAGTCACACCCTTGTGTAAAATTGGTAGGCCACACCTTGCTAAGCACCAATTAGCAGTGGATAAAAACAATAGTAATAAAAGAGGAATAATAAATCACGCCTTGCTATACACCAATTAGCGTCAAGAAAAGGATAATAATAATAAATTGAGAGAAATTGCATGCATAGAACGATACAGCATAGAACCTGTAGTTAGGCACCAATACATAGAATAATACATAGACACTTGGGTAAATAATTAGAATAGACGTAGACAGTGCATGATACAAGGGTAGATAATAATAAATGTGTTACTTAGTACAGTAGCGAGTGCTGGCGTCCCTCACACACTCCCCCCCATTGGAAGCCGTAGGCCCAATAAAATACGTAGGGGCGCAAGGAGTGAAGATGTTACAAATACCGTCCATTATGTTTATAAGAGGTCCCTTTCCTTTTGGATACAGGCCTTTAGCTCCTCTGTAAACATCTGAAGGCCTCTCGAGTTAGGTGATACAGTTCCCCTTCGTACCTCTTTATACGCCTATACCTGTCTTCTCTTCTTTCTTCATTAATTCTGTCTCTCTGCCTACGTTCTTCTCTGTCGGGGCCGACTTCTGCGTTCTGTACCCTGTAGTAACTCTTCTTCGAAAGTCGGGTCTTCCTCTAGTGATAAATTACCATCATTCTCCATGGCGTACAAAAGGTTGGAGATGTCTGTTAGGCACTGGTGTCTGTAGCGAGGTGTAGATTTGAAGGGCAGAGTGTTTTTATTTGCATAGTGCTCTGAGTTATTGCTGCCCTCGTTTTCACTTAGTGCCGCCCGTTTCATTGTTTCTTTTGCCCACGTGTTCGTGGGGGTGTGGATTGCCGTTGTTGAATTGTTCGTAACAGCTTGTCCCGTGTAGGGAGTTGTGGGTCCCTGTGTATGTCGATCTTTTTCTGAGATTACTTTCCTTTCCGAGTTGTCTTCTCTTGTGATTTTGGGTATTCGACCTGTGCAGGGAGTTGTGTACTCTTGTGGATTTCGAGTATCTCCCGACATTAGGGTTGTTTGGGAGTTATCTCTTCCCACTAGTCCCAATTTTTTCATAGTTTCGGCTGGATTTTGCCATGGTGGGTGGTTTATCATGCTTCTCTCTTCTTTCTGAGTATTGTAACACTGGTAGTCAGCGAATTTCACTGGCTTTCGAGGCTCTCTCCTCGGTCTCTCACAATTCGCACTAGTTTCTGGTCTGGGTGGTAGGGGTGGCCACTCGACAGGATCTGGCTCATGTCTCTCTGGAGCAGGTGGTGCAGGGGTGCCTGCTGGGGGTGCCTGGACCCCACGTTCGGGTGTGGGTGCCCGCTCTACCGTTTCTATTGGTAGGGGGGTGTCCCGTGGCTGTTCTGTGGGGGGTACCTCTGATGCTGGCCTATCCATCTCTCTTGGCACTCTGTCGACGAGTTCTGGGGGTTGAGGTCCTGCGTCCTCTACTTCCACTCGTGGTAGGGGGCGGCCTAGGTAGGCTCCTCTCATGTTGGGGCGTACCGCTTGCTCTCTGCTGGGGGGAGCTCGTCCAATCGGCTCTTGGCATGACCGATAGTGCTTCAGTCTCCTGCCGTTTTGTGTGAAGCCCTGTCCCCCTCTTTCTATGCGGTAGGTATGGTTTGGATATGCTTGTGTGACGGTATATGGCCCAATATAGCTGGGCTGCAGCTTGGGATTACTCCCTTTAGTGCGGCGCTTGTTCTCAATGACTACGAGATCTCCTTCGGCGAATCTTAAAGGTTTGTCTCCTTCTTCTTGGCGTACCCGCCTCTGTAGGTTTCGTACGTACTCATGTGCGATCTCTAGGTTTTCCTGTGTACGCAGGGTATGTTCTGTGATGGTGGCTCTGTCCAGGGTAGGTGCCATCCCGGTGAGCTGGTCAGGAAGCCGCACCTCTCTGCCCATCATGAGGAGGTTAGGGGTCTCTCCTGTTGTTGAGTTCGGGGTGGCTCTGCATGCCCGCATTATCTGGGGCAGGAGGGCATCCCACTCGTCTTGTCCTCGGGTGAGAATGAGCGTGCGGAGGGCGTCGCCTAGCGTCCTGTTCTGACGCTCCACCATTCCGTTCCCTTGGGGATGGTAGGGTGTGGTGCGCGTCTTTCGCACACTCCATAGTGTGCACAGTTCTTCTAACAGGGAGGACTCAAATTGTGCTCCTTGGTCCGTGTGGAGCTGCTCGGGCAAGCCCCAGTAGCTGAATACACGTTCATCTAGGGTGGCGGCCACAGTGGGGGCCGTGGCATCAGGGATCGCGATGGCGTCCTGCCACCTGGTAAAATGGTCGGTGAGGACCAATATCCATTTATTCTTCCTGCGGGTGAGGGGTAAGGGCCCTACCAAGTCTACAGCGAGTTTTTGGAAGGGGCGTCCCGCATACAGTCTCTGCCCTTCTGGGGCGTCGGGTCTCCGGCTTCGCTTGGCTACCTGGCACACCTCGCAATCTCTCACGAGGCGGCGCACCATAGCTGATAGTCCAGGCCAGTACCAATCTAGCATCAGTCGGTTCCTGGTTCTGTTGATGCCTGCGTGGGCTAGCTTGTGGGTCTCCCACACAGTACGTTCCCGCCACGAAGGGGGGCAGACGGTGCAGTGTTTAGTTCTGCCCTGGTACTCTAGACGCATGGTCAGTACCCCGTCAGGCCTTATACGCAGGCCCTCCCTTCGGTCGTGTAGGACCCGTAGCTCCGTGCTGCCTTCCTCCAATTCTTGTCGGGAGAGGATTTCTCGCTCTCGGACAGCCTGATACATGCGGGCCACTGGGTGGTCGCCTTCCTTTTGGGCTTGTACCAGTTCTCGTGTGTTGTGATTGGGGTCTGTGACCGTGAGGTTCACTTGTGCCTGTCCTCTTTCCACGGCGAGTTCGGCGTGGGAGGGGCCTCCGTCTCGCTGTTCAATGGTACTGCATTGCTTGCAGTTGATACACTGGGCTTGCCGGCTAAGACCGTCTGCGTGGGCATGACGGGGTCCCGCACGGTGTTCCAGCTGGTAGGTAAATTCTGCCAGGATTTCTAACCAGCGAGCAATCTGGTTGGAGGGTTCTTTTCTGCGGCATAACCATCGCAGAGAGGCGTGATCTGTTCTTAAGCGGAACTTCCTTCCGTATATATAGGGTCGGAAATGCTTCACTGCTTTCACCACTGCTAGGAGCTCTCGCCTAGTTACGCAGTAATTTCGTTCGGCGGGTGCCAAGGTTTTGCTGTAATAAGCAATAACTCTCTCTCTGCCATCTTGTTCTTGGGAGAGCACCGCCCCCATCCCTACGGCACTGGCGTCCGTATCCAGGATGTATGTGAGTGAGGGGTCGGGGTATCCCAGTACTGGAGCCTGGCTTAACTTGTTTTTTAACCGGTGGAAGGCTTGTCGCTCTTCCTCTTCCCATCTCCAACTAGTTCCTTTCCCGGTCAGCACGGTCAGCGGCTTGGCTATTGTGGCGTATTCGGGTATATACTGGCGGTAATAGCCAGCTGTCCCAAGAAACGCTTGTAGGCCCTTAATATCTTTGGGCTCCTCCCAGTCCTGCACTGCCTCGACCTTCTTCGGGTCGGTTGCTACTCCATCTGCACTGACGACGTGTCCCAAATATCTCACTTTTTCACCCAACAGTTCACACTTCGAGGGCTTGATCTTGAGGTTGGCTTGTTGCAGCCGTCCTAGGACCTCTCCGAGTCGTTGTAGGTGAGTTTGAAAATCTGGGGCGATAATTATCACATCGTCCAGATATAAGAGGAGAGTCTTCCAGTGCAGTCCTTTTAGGACTCGTTCCATAAGGCGCTGGAAGGTGGCTGGGGCGGACGTAAGTCCGAAGGGGAGGACTTTCCACCTCCATAGTCCGCTTCGGGTGATGAAGGCTGACTTCTGCCGTGCATCGGCGTCCAAGGGCACCTGCCAATAACCACTTGTGAGATCTAGTGTCGAGAAATAGCGACTGCCCGCCAATGCGTCCAGGGAGTCATCTATCCTAGGGATAGGGTACGCGTCCTGGCGGGTGACATCGTTAAGTTTCCTGTAATCAACACAGAATCTCCAGGATTCGTCCTTCTTCCTTACTAAGACGACCGGCGAGCTCCACGCGCCATCGGCTGGTTCTATTAAGTCTTTGGCCAAGAGCTCCTTCACCTGCCGTTCAGCCTCGGCCTCTTTTTCGGCTCCTAAACGATGGGGAGGACAACGTATTGGTTTGGTTCCAGGGGCCACGGGAATGGAATGTTCCGCTAAGTGTGTGCGCCCTATATCGCTGTCATCTTTGCTGAATACCGTTTGGTATTGTGCCAGTAGTTCATGGAGTTGCCTTTCTTCCAGGGGGTTTTTGCACCCCTGCCGCGCTTGGGCATACAATGCCCGTAGGTGTGGAGGTAGTTCCAACCCTTCTATAGTTTCTGGTATGTTTTGGTTGGAGGTGGTGTGGACGTCTTCTGCTGCTACTCCCGTGAACGTCCCTATCACTTCTCCAGCGGGGACGTGGATGTTCTCCTGGGAGGGGTTCAGGCATCGCACGAGCACTCTTCCTTGCTCGTCGGGTGTGTTGATGCTGGTGGCGAGGAGCAGGCCACCTTCCACACTTTCTATCACTCCCTGTGGGCAGGGCTCTTTACTGGTGAGGTGGCACAAGACTGTGGTCTCTGCTTGGGGTGGTAAGTAGATATCCTTCTGTACCTGTACTTTCGAGACCAAATCTCTTCCGTGTCTGTCGGTGCAGACGAGTTCTTTTCCCTGGATTCGCAGGGTTGGTTGGTCGAAGCCCATGTGGCAACTCTGGTTCGAGAGGAACGGCATACCAAGGATTACGTCCTCGTTGATTTGACTAACAACGAACGTTTCCTCGTAGTGAATGTGTCTGACACGCCCTGAGAGGGTGAGCAACCCATAGAATGGCAAACGCGTGCCGTCGGCCATCCGGCCATGTGAGTCGTACTGTTGTAAGTACTGTTGGACTCTGGGGGGTAGCTGGTCGAAGACTCGTTTTGCTAACAAGTTCGTGTTACAGCCAGTATCGATAAGATACGTCACTGACTGCCCTTCGACTTTTCCTGGTAAATAATAGCTCGACTTGTACGGCCTCTCGACCTGATTGAGGTGCACCGTTCTAGGTCGGCTGGTCTCTTTCGGACCTGACCTTGGGATTCCTCCCGTAGGGGCGCATTGGTCTCTCTCAGTGCGAAGCCAAGTCTCTGGTTCTGTCTCTTCGGTGTGTAGGGTGTCTTCTTCCTCCGTGGCCAACGGCTCGAACCGGTTGGCTAGGGGGACTGGGGCAGGTCTGGGAGGTTGTGGAACCTTGTGCCTGTTCGGATTGTAGTAGGGTGTTCCATGGCGTGGGGTGGCCCTGTCGCAGTCAGTAGGTGGCCCTACTGCTGCGGGCCGCGCCCGTTTCCCGGCCGGTTGATCCATGGAGCGGTCTTACACTGACTGCGGAGGTGTCCAGTTCTCTGACAACCCCAACAACGTTTGGCTGGCTCCTCTTGCGGTTTTTTCTTTAATTCAGCCACCTCCTTGCTAAGAGCCTCTATCGTCTTAAGAAGTTTTGCGAGAGGATCTTCTACCTCTTGGCAGAGGGTTTCTGTTGTGGGTGGGTCCTGGTAGTTGCCTACCGTTCCTTCGTGTACTGTTCGTACATTGGAGTGAGGAAGCGGTTGGTGCGGGACCTGCAGGTAATCATTTCCTGCTCGAATGGCTTCTTCCAGATTGGTGGGCCGAATGGCCAGGAGATGTCTTTGTAGGTATGCATGACCCAATGTGCCTTGAAAGGTTTGAAGGGTCAGCTCTTCCCGGTTCCTCTGTGGCAGTTCCTCGTACGCTGCCTCCACCAGTCTTTCGACCTGGAGGGCGTGTTCCCGGAGGGTGTCTCGAGGGTGTTTGCGATATGTCATCAGTTTGTTTTGGGCCTCTGTTCGGGTAAGCCCGAAGCTGGCCCTCAGTGCCTCCACTATCATCTGTTGTGTGGGTCCACGTCCGCACTGCTCCGCCTTTCCGACCAGCGCCTGGCGTAGGTGGATGGTGGCTTCCTCAGGTGTCCATCCATTCATCCTAGATACCTCCTCAAAGCGTTGGACGAAGTAGCGGACGTCTCCTTCCCCATCGAAGGTGGGTAGTCTAAACTTGTCCCTCGTATTCGTCACCGTCATTCGTTCCAAGATATCGGTCAGCGTCCCCATGATCTGCATGGATGACCCTTCTCTGTCAGTACTGACTGCTCTCCGCCTGTATGACATGTCTGCTTTAGCTCTGGGATTGGGGAGATTGCTGTGGGTGCTTGTATCCCACTGCTGCCACCAATGTACAGGAATTTACTGTCTGGGGGTAGCCACCTGTACACCTCCCGAACGCTTTGCCAACCCTAGCTAATGCAGTGCACAATAATTGTGTAATTATTGTTACCAGGCTACTACTGACTTTGGTCATGCAAAAGAACAACCGAATCTGGTGTAGATCAAGTGCTGGCAGTTGCAATAATTATTCAATAATTATTGGCTGTGTTTGAACCTCTCTAGGCTCGACAATAATCAGTGCCGTGATTGTTGTCTAGTTTAAAGTTTGTCTCGAACTTTGTTGCACACAATAATTCCGCAGGAATTACTGTTTAGTTTATAGTTTGTTGCGAACTTTGGGCTACCGACAATAATGGTGCTGTAATTACCGACAATAATTACGATGCGTTATTATTGTATAAGTTTGTTTCGAACTCCACAGTTCGGATTGCAATGTGTGTCGAACTACTAGGGCACCAGGTGCTTTGCGTCGTACACCTCGGGTCGAGGGAATACGCAGTAAGAGAGAGTGAACAATCTTACTTTCCGCCAAGCCTCGTGCTTGCTAATAGTCGACCAGCGCTTGTAGTTATGTTGCTCCTAGTAGTGCTTGCTTCAAGAGAGAGAGATTCTTCTGAGAGTCAGGCTAACTCTAATATTTATTTGCACAACATCCATATATAAATACAGTAGGCGGGTATGTTTTACTTAGTCACACCCTTGTGTAAAATTGGTAGGCCACACCTTGCTAAGCACCAATTAGCAGTGGATAAAAACAATAGTAATAAAAGAGGAATAATAAATCACGCCTTGCTATACACCAATTAGCATCGAGAAAAGGATAATAATAATAAATTGAGAGAAATTGCATGCATAGAACGATACAGCATAGAACCTGTAGTTAGGCACCAATACATAGAATAATACATAGACACTTGGGTAAATAATTAGAATAGACGTAGACAGTGCATGATACAAGGGTAGATAATAATAAATGTGTTACTTAGTACAGTAGCGAGTGCTGGCGTCCCTCACAATATGTTGCTTTTTGGACTGAACATTTTCTAAGCGATATAGAGACAAATATTTTGATGTGATCTTTGTATTGACATCATTTTTTTTATTTCGCTCATGGCAAAATTATAAAGAATGAGAAGCCTAGCTTCATTGGGGATCAGTAGTGGTGGTGGCGGCTGCAGTGGTGGTGGCTGGTGGTGGTGGCCGGTGGTGGTGGCCGGTGGTAGTGGCCGATGGTGGTGGCTGGCCGGTGGAGTGGTTGGTGAAGGGGCCGGCAGTAGTAAGATAGGAGCGGATCTTTGTCATGGAGTCTAAGGATAAGAGTTCTCCTGGTTCCAAGTGTAATTTCAGTTAGCCTGGGAACCTTTGAGGTACCTTTTTGTGTGCACCAGGTGTTACAATTTTGAACGTTTGCTAAGGATTTTATTGTGTAGGGTTTGTTTGTATTTTTGGGTTTGTATTGTTGGGTTAACAACATATAGTTATTAGCAGGGGCGTATATTACCGGGTCCGACTGATGACTCCTCGTGAGTCAAATTTCAGTCGTGGTTCATCAGTGAAAAGTCGTGGGTCAGTATCATAGAAACAAATTTGAATTGATTATCTCTCTGTGGCAATAGTAAAACTGAATTGATAAATACAACTGTTCATCTTTTATTTGATTGTCGCCTTATTATTAGTTTTAAGTCTATGATGTAAAAAGAGCTACAATTTTACCTCATGTGCCAAAGAAGTCCTAGTAGTTTAAAAGTGTCCTCTATGTTTGAGGAATTACAGTCTAGTTTATCATCAGTCTTACTACTTTCAAATTAAAAAGACTACTTCCCTTTTTGCATTATCCTGTGAGCCAGCATCTTTGCATGTAATGTTGAGCAGAAGAATGATGCTAAGAGTAGGCCAACATCTTCTTGGCTAGATAAATAATGCTTGATAGAGAGATGCTCATTGATTTTATAAATAAGGATTGAAATCTCAAACTTCTATTATTATGATTGGAAATATCTAACAGAGTAAGGAAGACTGACTAAATATTTTTTAAGATTATTATTGCCATCGATCAATCAACAATCATCTTCATCATCATCATCCCCACTGTAATAATAATAATTATTAATAATAATTATACTATTATTATAATTATGAAAATAATAATTATTCACCATCATCATCAGTATGGTTATTATTCATTTTATAAATGTAATAATGATAACTAACAACAATAATAATAATAATAATAATAATAATAATAATAATAATAATAATAATAATAATAATAATAATAATAATAATAATAATAATAATAATAATAATAATAATAATAATAATAATAATAATAATAATAACAATAACAATAACAATAACAATAACAATAACAATAACAATAACAATAACAATAACAATAACAATAACAATAACAATAACAATAACAATAACAATAACAATAACAATAACAATAACAATAACAATAACAATAACAATAACAATAACAATAACAATAACAATAACAATAACAATAACAATAACAATAACAATAACAATAACAATAACAATAACAATAACAATAACAATAACAATAACAATAACAATAACAATAACAATAACAATAACAATAACAATAACAATAACAATAACAATAACAATAACAATAACAATAACAATAACAATAACAATAACAATAACAATAACAATAACAATAACAATAACAATAACAATAACAATAACAATAACAATAACAATAACAATAACAATAACAATAACAATAACAATAACAATAACAATAACAATAACAATAACAATAACAATAACAATAACAATAACAATAACAATAACAATAACAATAACAATAACAATAACAATAACAATAACAATAACAATAACAATAACAATAACAATAACAATAACAATAACAATAACAATAACAATAACAATAACAATAACAATAACAATAACAATAACAATAACAATAACAATAACAATAACAATAACAATAACAATAACAATAACAATAACAATAACAATAACAATAACAATAACAATAACAATAACAATAACAATAACAATAACAATAACAATAACAATAACAATAATAATAATAGTGTACAGGATTTTGGTTGCTGCGGTATTGCGCACACCTATACAACTCCCCACAATCACAAGTGCAATTGGAAGTGGCTGCTCGGCCCTTTCTGTAGTCAGTCGGTGCAACAAGGGTCGACTTGTCTGTGCCGAAATATCGGGTGAGTAGGAATGCTTGGCACTGTACACCGACAAGCGGGAATACACAGCAAGGATCGAGTTGATCGATTGCTTTCTACCAAGTTCCTTACTACACTGATAGTCGGTAGTGCAAGCTGTAGTCTGTATCCTGTGCTTATTGTTTGTGCTACTGACTAAAGTCTGTGTAGTAATAAACAATCATTTGAGGCTCACAGTTGCTCTGACTTTATTATTGATGACAGCCATATTTATATACATGGTTATGTAATAAAAAGTAGTATATAATAGATGCCACACCTCACACAAACAATTGGTCAGAGTGGGCCAATAGAACAACATGGGTGGTAGTTAGAGTATCGCATGAATGATTGCACATGTCCAACATATAAGTTTGTATGTTACTGGAAAAATAATAATTAGTGCATAGAATAAATCGTACTAGAGTGTGAGCATAGAACTACAGAATTGGCAAGTGGTGTACATAGTTACGATTGTTCGTATGGCGTCCCTAACACACTTCCCCCCATTGGCAACATTACGCCAATAAAAAACTGGGGTAGACATAGAACAACGTTACGGTAATTAGTCTCTTACAGTGTACTCTTTTCCTTTTTTATCTTCTCCTTGAGCTCCTCGACTCGGTGTAGCCGTCGATACGCTTCTTTAGTGATTTGGTACATTTCATCTTCATACCTTTTAATACGTTGTCGTTTCTCCTCTCTCCTTTCCTCCTCTCTCCTGGGGGATCTCTGTTTCACTATTGGGTGCTGCCTGTCAGCCTTTGGGCATGGGGTGCTTTCTTTGGTTGCGTTGCTGGCCTTTGGCAGTTCTAACTTCATAATCTTGGAAGGTGGCTTGTCGGTACGTGGTCCCAATCTGTGTTTGATATTGTTGTTCGGTACACTATCTTTCGTGGGAATGGGTGTGCCGAATGCCGCTGGCTTTCTCCATCGTATGTATTGGCAAAAGTCATCATAAGATGCTGCGTCGACTTCATAGAGAGGTCGGGAGTCTCCGCCGTGGGCAAGGTCACCGTCTTGTTGTCTAATGTGTCTCAAAATGCTGTCTCGTGAGCTGCTTTTCTTGCTGCATTTACAGAAGTAAAATACATAATGTTGTCGAGTGTGGTAGATGATTCTTTTCCTTGGCAGCCGTAGTCGACAGACTGTACACTCCCACTCGTCGGTTGTGGCGATCTGTTTGGCTGCTCGTTTGATAGCCTCTCTTGTGGCGTCGGTGATCCATACCTCTGTTGGCTTGGTTGTCGGTGGTGGGGGTATCGCCACTTTCTCCTCTCTCTCCCTACATCTGGCTGCTCCCTGCTCTGGTACTACCACTCTTCTTACTCTAGTTGGAGATACGGCATTAAACATCTCCTTCTGAGGCACCCGACTTCTGCTCTGTCTCTCTTCCCTTGCTACTATTCTTGCTGCTACGTCGGCATCCTCTTCAATCGATAGGTAGCCGTCATTTTTCTCAGCCATTTTCTCTTTAAATGAATTAATTACAGCAATTATCTTCTGGAGATCGTTGTCTATCTGTGGTGCTGTCGCTGGCGAGAATGATTCTTTTTTCCCGCAGCGTTCGTTGTTATCAACTCTGTCATTGGTCAATTTCTCCTCCCCTTCTTTTGTTTCTGGATCCCACGTGGTATGACGTAGGGGCTGGGGGGCGTCGCTATGGTTGCGTCTATGTGGTGGACGTAACTCTATGCTTCTCTGTTGGGGAGTTGTCTGTCCTTTACTCTTTTCGTCTTTTATTTGAGTTTGCACCCCTGTTTCGGTACCCCCACCGACAATGAATGGTTGTTTTGTCGATGTTTTTATTCCTAGCCGATTTTTGGTGTCTTGACTATCTGTCCACGGTTTAGGGGTAGTTTTTCCTGCTCTTTCATCTGGTGATGGTTTAGAGTTGCTTTCTTTCCCTCTAGCATGATAACAGTGGTAGTCAGTGAATTTCACTGGCTGCCTTCTGTTTCTTTGCGGTCTCTCTGGAGTGGGGTTGGCTTGACTAGGTAGTGCCGGCCAGCTTTCGTCATCTAGCTGACTTGTTCTCTCAGCTACCTGTTCTGGGGCCACCTCGCTCTCCCTGGGAGTTGCTGGCCTCGTGACCTCTGCCCTTTCCTCTGTTCTTTCTTCTACTATTTCTGCTGGTGCTGGTGCTAGTTCAGGTTCTGGTGGCATTGCTACTGGTAATTCGGCCCCTTGGTGTGTTGTGTCCAGGGGGTTGTGGGCCTCTGCCGCTGTCGGGGGTCCCGGCCTAGGGGGTGTCGGCTCCCTGAGGGGTTGTCTCCCCTCTCTCTGGGTTGGTTGTCTTTGTCTGTAGGCGCCACGCATGTTAGGTCGCACCGCCTGTTCCCTGCTGGTGGGTGCTCGGCCGACAGTCCCTTCACATGTCCTGTATAATTTCAGCCGTCGGCCGTTCTGCACAAAACCTTGGCCGTCCTTTTCCAATCGATATGTATGGTTAAGGTAGGCGTGTGTAATTGTGTATGGCCCTATGTAGCTGGGCTGTAATTTTGGGTTGCTACCCTTTGTTCTTCGACGGTTCTCTATTACCACCAGGTCTCCTTCTTCGAACCGGGGTGGCTCTCCCGTCTCCTCCTGCCGGATCTGGTGCTGTTGTTGCCTGACATAGTCATGTGCCATTTGTAAGTTCTCTTGGACGTGTCGGGTATGTTCTGTCAGCCCATGACTGTCTAATGTGGGAGGGGAACCGGTCAGCTGGTCCGGAAGTCGAACCTCTCTACCAAGCATCATCATGTTTGGCGTTTCTTTCGTTGTTGAGTTGGGGGTGCCTCTGCATGCACGCATGATCTGGGGGAGCAACTGGTCCCATTCGTCCTGCCCTTTTGTTAGTATGAGGGTTCTGAGGGCGTCTCCAAGCGTCCGGTTTTGGCGTTCAACCATGCCATTCCCTTGCGGGTGGTAAGGCGTGGTCCGGGTCTTTTGTATTCCCCAGAGTGTGCACAACTCTTCGAGTATGACAGATTCGAATTGTGCACCCTGGTCTGTGTGCACCTGTTCGGGCAGTCCCCAGTAACTGAAGACGCGCTCGTCTAGTGTGCTGGCCACGGTGGGTGCTGTGGCATCTGGTATGGCAATTGCATCTTGCCACCTGGTGAAATGGTCCGTCATCACCATTATCCATCTGTTCCCTCTCTTTGTAAGCGGAAGGGGGCCCACCAGGTCCACCGCCAGTTTCTGGAAGGGTCTCCCAGCGTAGAGCCTCTGGCCTTCTGGTGGGGTGGGTTTCTTGCTCTTCTTAGCAACCTGACATATCTCGCAGCTATTTACCAGCCTGCGGGTCAGAGCGGACATGCCGGGCCAGTACCAATCCAGCATCAGTCGTGCCCGGGTCCGGTGTATGCCGGCATGAGCCAGTCGGTGTGTTTCCCACACGGTCTTCTGTCTCCAGGATGGAGGACAGACTGCACAGAACTTAGTCCTGCCCTGTTGGTCGAACCTCATGACCAATACTTTGTCGGCGCGGATGCTCAGAGCCTCCTTCCTGTCGTACAGGATCCTGAGTTCAGAACTGCCTTCTTCGAGCTCTCGCCGAGTCAAGGTTCCTGGTGCCTGTACCTCTGCATACAGCCTGGCCACGGGGTGATTCCCGTCCTTCTGTGCTTGAGCCAACTCCTTCCCGCCAGTAGTGGGGTTGGTAACCATGAGGTTGACTTGTCCGGGTGGTGTATCTTGTTGTAACTCTGTGTGGGTAGGACCACCGTCTCTTTGCTCGACTGCGTTGCACTGTTTGCAATCGAGGCACTGCTCCTTCCTGCTGAGTCCATCGGCGTTCCCGTGACGGGATCCAGCCCGGTGCTCTAGCTTGTATTTAAACTCTGCCAGGATTTCTAGCCACCTGGCTATCTGGTTCGACGGCTCCTTGCGCCTACACAGCCAACGGAGGGATGCGTGATCCGTTCTTAGTTTGAACTCCTGTCCGTATAGATAGGGACGGAAATGTTTGACGGCCTTTACCACTGCCAGGAGTTCTCTGCGGGTCACACAATAATTGCGTTCGGCTGGTGACAGCGTCTTACTGTAATATGCAATTACTCTCTCCTTTCCGTCCTGCTCCTGGGATAACACGGCTCCTAGTCCCACGGCGCTAGCGTCCGTGTCTAGAATGTACTGGAGCGTGGGGTCAGGGTGCCCCAACACTGGTGCTCGGCTGAGGCCGACCTTTAGCCGGTCGAATGCCCGCTGTTCCTCTTCCCCCCATGTCCAGGGGATACCTCCTCCGGTGAGTACTGTTAAGGGTTTTGCCGTAGTGGCGTAGTCCGGCAGGTATTGTCGGTAGTATCCGGCGGTTCCCAGGAATGCTTGTAAAGCACGGACGTCCTTGGGTTCCTGCCATCTCTCTACCGCTGCAACCTTGTCTGGATCTGTGGCTACCCCTTCTGCACTGACTACGTGGCCCAGGTATCTGACTCGTTGGCTCAGAATCTCGCATTTCGAGGGCTTTACCTTGAGGTCTGCTCGTTGGAGGCGGGAGAGTACCTCTCCTAGCCGCTCTAGGTGCGTGGAGAAATCTGGTGCTATGATGATCACGTCATCGAGATACAGGAGTAAGGTTTTCCAATGTAGTCCTTTTAGAACCCTTTCCATCAACCGCTGGAACGTAGCGGGGGCCGAAGTGAGGCCAAACGGTAGCACCTTCCACTTCCAGAGGCCGCTTCGGGTGATGAAGGCCGATTTGTGCTGAGCGTCTTGATCAAGTGGGACTTGCCAATAGCCGCTGGTTAGGTCAAGAGTGGAGAAGTATTTACTTCCGGCTAGTGCATCTAAGGAGTCGTCTATTCGGGGGATCGGGTAGGCGTCTTGCCTAGTGACGTCATTTAGTCTTCTATAGTCCACGCAGAACCTCCAGGAATCGTCCTTCTTCCGGACAAGCACGACGGATGAGCTCCATGCCCCGTCTGCTGGCTCTATTAAATCCTTAGCCAGAAGCTCTTTCACCTGGCGTTCCGCCTCCGCCTCTTTTTCAGGTCCTAACCGGTAGGGTGGACAGCGGATGGGTCGGGTTCCTGGCTCCGTTGGGATTGAGTGTTCGGCGAGGTGCGTCCACCCAATGTCACTGTCGTTCCGGCTGAACACATCCTGGTACGTCAACAGGAGTGTTCGTAGTTGTCTCTCCTCTCGGGTGTTCTTACACCCTTGTCGTGCCTGTTGGAACAGGGCCTGTAGGTGGTCGGGAAGGTCTCCATACATGGGTCCGGCTTGGGGTTCTCTGGAGGGTAGGGATTGTACCTCCTCTCGTCCGATGCCAGTGTATGTACCTATCACTTCACCGGCCGGTATGTGGAGGGCGTCCTGTGTGGGGTTGATACACCGTACCAACACTCGCCCCCGGCTGTCAGGGGTGTTCACGCTGGCAGCGAGCAGTAGTCCACCCTCTATGCTCTCGATTATCCCTTGTTCGCAGGGATCTCTGTCGGTGAGGTGACAGGAGACGGTAGCTTCGGCTTGAGGGGGTATGCTCGTGTTCTGGCGTACTTGAACTTTGGAGATCAGGTTTCTCCCATGCCTGTCCGTGCAGGTCAACTCTTGCTCCTGGATCCTTAGGATGGGTCTGTCGAATCCCATTTGGCAGTGGTGGTTCGTTAGGAAGGGCATACCTAAGATAATGTCTTCATTCACTTGACTGACGACGAACGTCTCTTTGCACTTGACTTGGCGAATGCGGCCCGTCAGGGTGATGAGTCCATAGAACGGCAACCGAGTTCCATCCGCCATCAGACCATGTGAATCGTAGTCTTGCAGGTGTCCTTTCACTCCGTTTGGTAGCTGGTCGAATATTCGCTTCGACAGTAGGTTGGTATTACAGCCCGTGTCTATCAAGTAGGACACGGCTCGTCCCTCTATTCGTCCCGGCAAGTAATAACTAGATTTGTAGGGACGCTCAATTTGGTTGAGGTGAACGGTCATAGGCTGTCGGTCGACCTCTGGGTCTTCCGGTGGTGGTGGAGTCTGGCTAGCTTTGTGTTGCGGCCGCCTCTTCTTTGTGGGGGGTTCTGTGAGCTCTTCGTCTTCTTCATCTGTAACCTCTTCCTCATATACTAGGGGTGTATATCGATTGATTAGTGGAACAGGGGCGGGTGGCGTCGGTATGTACCTGGGGCGCCTGGTGCTTTCCTGAGCCTCTGTCCGGTGGTGCTGGAATTTCCGGGTTTTCTCGGGTGCCCTGCTGCAACGAGTAGGTGGCCCTACTGTTGCGGGCCGTACCCGTTTCCCTGGACGCTGGTCCAGGGAGCCGTCCTGCATTCCTTTCTCAGGTGTCCTGTCCTTTGACATCCCCAGCATCTTTTGAGCGGGGGGTCTTTATTCTTATTTTTTATTTCTGCTACCTCGCGGCTCAGCTCTGCGATGCTTGCTATCAGCTTTCCCAGTGGATCCTCTACCTCCTTGCAAGCGGTTGGTGGTACCTCCTCTTGCTGATCTTCGTGTACCACCCGTATATTGGTGTGTGTCAGCGGCTGGTGCTGGATTTGCAAAAATTCATTGCCCGCTTGTATGGCTTCCTCTACTGTAGCCGGCCGAATGGCCAGTAGGTGCCTCTGTAGGTATGTGTGACCTAGCGTGCTTTGAAATGTTTGTAATGTCAGCTCTGTTCTATTCTGTTGTGGGAGGTCTTGATACGCCGCCTCTATTAGTTGTTCCACTGTAAGAGCGTGCTCCCTTAAGGTGTCTCTTTGCGGCTTCCGATAGTGCATCAGCTTGTTCTGAGCTTCGGTTCGGGTGAGCCCGAAGCTGGCTTGTAAGGCTTGCATGATAGCCTGTAGTGTCAGGCTACGTCCACACTGTTCTGCTTTGCCTAGCAGCGACTGTCGGAGGTGTATGATCGCCTCATCCTCTGTCCATCTGTTGGCTCCGGCTACTTCTTGAAAGCGCTGTAAAAAGTAGTTAACATCGCCTTCTCCATTAAATTTTGGAGCCTGGAATTTGTCCTTGTTGTTGGTGACCGTCATTCTATCTAGAATGTTGGTCAGGGTGCCCATAATGTGCATGGGTGCTCCCTCTCTGTCTGTGCTGACTGCCCTACGTCGGTTGGCCATCTTTCTGTCACTTTATTGCCTTTTTGTGTACTGGTGTGGGAGTTATCTTCTCTGGGAACTGTCGGAATCCCACTGCTGCCACCACTGTACAGGATTTTAGTTGCTGCGGTATTGCGCACACCTATACAACTCCCCACAATCACAAGTGCAATTGGAAGTGGCTGCTCGGCCCTTTCTGCAGTCAGTCGGTGCAACAAGGGTCGACTTGTCTGTGCCGAAATATCGGGTGAGTAGGAATGCTTGGCACTGTACACCGACAAGCGGGAATACACAGCAAGGATCGAGTTGATCGATTGCTTTCTACCAAGTTCCTTACTACACTGATAGTCGGTAGTGCAAGCTGTAGTCTGTATCCTGTGCTTATTGTTTGTGCTACTGACTAAAGTCTGTGAAGTAATAAACAATCATTTGAGGCTCACAGTTGCTCTGACTTTATTATTGATGACAGCCATATTTATATACATGGTTATGTAATAAAAAGTAGTATATAATAGATGCCACACCTCACACAAACAATTGGTCAGAGTGGGCCAATAGAACAACATGGGTGGTAGTTAGAGTATCGCATGAATGATTGCACATGTCCAACATATAAGTTTGTATGTTACTGGAAAAATAATAATTAGTGCATAGAATAAATCGTACTAGAGTGTGAGCATAGAACTACAGAATTGGCAAGTGGTGTACATAGTTACGATTGTTCGTATGGCGTCCCTAACAATAGTAATAGTAATAGTAATAGTAATAGTAATAGTAATAGTAATAGTAATAGTAATAGTAATAGTAATAGTAATAGTAATAGTAATAGTAATAGTAATAGTAATAGTAATAGTAATAGTAATAGTAATAGTAATAGTAATAGTAATAGTAATAGTAATAATAATAATAATAATAAAATCATAAGTTTAATTGATAAATAATAATAAATGATGATAATAATAAATAATAATTATTAATATACTAGTGAGTGTGTGTTTTTATTCTTTTATTATTGTTATTACCATTATTATTATATAATAATTTATGATTATTATTGTTATGATTTTTATTATAGTAATATAGATCTTATAAATCATATACATATAAATAGGATTATATTATTATATGTGTGTTCAATATATTTATTAAATATATGAATAAATAAGTGTTTATTTTATGATATTATTATTAAACATAAATAATGCATCCATATTTAACATTATTATTATAATATTATTATCTTTATTATTAATAATTTTTTAATTTCCTTGTTATCACTGGTATTTTTATTTTTCATTTACTAAATTTTTATTGTGTATTACCATCAAATAATGAATATTTAATAAAATAATAAAATTATGATTATGACCTTATTATTGATTATAGTTTTTGTTATTGTTCTGTTATTACCATAATTATAATTAATACCAATTATTATTATTAATTAATGAATAATTATACTACTGTAACTTAAAATAATGATCTTGTTTTTTTATTATTATTTGGCTACATAATAATCACTATTTTTGTTTGTTTTTAATTTTTATTGATAATAACCGGCCAGTGTCACGAAGTTCAAATATTTTGGATCGACAGTTACGATTAACAACAAAAGGATGACGATATAAATACCAGGATGTCCAATGCTTCAATCTCCTTTGGCCGACTCAAGTCAAAGGTGTGCTACAACAATGATCTGACATTCAAAACAAAATGCTCGGTTTATCGGGCAATTGCTCTTTCATCTCTGTTATATGGAGCTGAGACCTGGTCAGGCTAGCTGCTCACAAACTCAAAACCTATATGATGATACATCTACGTCAGATTCTTAATGTGAAATGGCGGGACTTCATCTCGAATGAGGAGATTCTAGCCCAGGCCAACCTACCTAGTATGTATGAACTCCTTATTCAAAGAAACCTGAGATGGGTTGGACATGTGCACAGAATAGAGAACAATAGGCTACCCAAATAGATCCTTTGTTCACAACTCAAAGAAGGGGTCTGAGGTATTGGCACACCGAGACTGAGATTCAAAGACACTGTAAAACAAAGCCTCAAGGACAAGAAGATCCGGTTGGAAGCTGGCAATCTCAACAAAAACCAAAGTCAGTGGAAAGGTTTGGTTCACCAGAGGTGATCTTCGGAGACAAAGAACAGCTGATGATGATGGTGATGATCGATAATAATAATTTTGATGATTTGTTCACTATCTATTTACTATTTATCTACTACTGCTATCAGTTTATTATCATCGTTGATTATTATTATTAATATTATTAATCTGTTATCATAGATTATTTTATAAAATCGTGTATATGATGGTCATCTTGTGATGATGACGATAATAATTGTATGAAATTCAAGTTTATTTAACTTGCATAATAGTAGTTAGTGTCACTACCGTTCATCACTGCTAATACTGACTTCTAAACTAAATGTTCACATTACTGCTTTCCAAATTAATACTAGTTGTTGATTGCAATGTTGTTATTTATTATTATTATTATTCATTAACGCAAATGCATATAAAGACAAACTTATTCAAGTGATGTATACTTTTGCTTGTGGTGCGAAGCAATTTAGTGCTAGTTTGAAGGTGTTTTGCATGTACTGCATTTTTGCACCTGAATCGCCATTTCCATGCATCTGAGACACAGTATTTTCAAAGTTTTCCGCTAGCGCGGGGCATATGCGGGGGACGGGGTGCCCTGCACCCCACCCCTCCCCCGCGCCCCCTCCCCTCCCACCCAACAATAGTAGTGAGTCAAAATTTTGAGAGCCTACGCCTGCTAGTGAGAGCTTCAGAAATTTCATCCATAGTAATCTAAAAAATAAAGAGTAATGTTTGTATTAGTAAAACAAATATGACAATAAGTTTAGTTTTTAAAAAAAATAATTAACTAATTAGAATCAATTAGTTTTTTCTCTGACAAAAAAAGACAACTTTTGTCATCGTCAAAGACTTAGTAGACTTGAAAGCGTGTCAACTAGGACTTATGAACACATCTTTTTTAGATTTTGAACCTTTCAAGTACAATTAAAAAAAATAATTAAAACTTAGATCTGACACTTTACAATTACTAGCTTTCCATGTGGTGCTACAGCATGGTGTCATGGCTCAGTGCTTCTCAATAGCGATAAACCTTCACACTTTTCCATGAGCCAGCAATACAGTAGATCCAAAGGTCATGAACCCTAATTAGCGAGTCAACGGCGACTTTGAGCTAATGAGTCAATGAGTGAAACTACTGTATGAAAGAAAATCGTTTTAACCAACAATTAATTTTAAATGCTTTTCTTGTGTTTGTTTCATCTAATACTACATACTGCACAAGTAAAATTTTGAAGCAGCAGTGCTTGGCTAATGTGTAATTTATTTATTAAATTTAAAATAATTATTTTTTTTTTTATTATTCAACCATGGGCAATTGATTATTTATTATTATTTAATTTTTATTATTATCAAAGTCTAAAATAGGGAAAAAACAAATAATATAAAATAAAACACATAAATATATTTGTGATCACTGGTTCTGCATCATTTTTAATTAATGTAAGTGGTCTTGAAAGGCAACTGTCTCATATTACTGAAATTTCTGTCCAAACTATTTAATTATTCTGACCGCTGCGATGCTGGAAATACAATACATGCATGTGCAAACCAGTAACGCTATGGCATTCCCTATTTCCATTACGCTTCAGTGGTCTGACGCTATTATAAGTTGATACTTAGTAGCGACTTTCAATAGCGCTACATCATCACGACTTCAGTAGCGATATACCCATTTCCAAGAGGGGAAAACCCGTGGCGCTATGACGTAGCGTTATGACGTAGCGTTACGGCGTCGCGTCATGGAAAGTCACTAAATAATAACCATTTGATTTTTACCAACTGATGGTAAATAATAATAATCATTTATTAAATTTTACCTTAGTACTGAGAGTCCTCCTAGTATTTGCTGAGAATTCTTCTAGTATTAGTAGTAGATGTTATAGTAGATGTTGCTTCTTTGGATGTTGTTGCTGGAGTGGATGATTTTGGTGTAAAAGCAATGCTTCTTAAATAGTTCAAGTTGCGTCTATTGACCTGTTGTTACAAGATGAACAAGTAGCCTTTGTGCAAAAATTCTTATATGATGTAAAAGGGATTTCGCGCAAAGAATATTGCTTTTCGCGTAAAAAACCCCTTTATGATATATAGAAAAAGTTTCGCGCAAAAAAAATGTTTTTTTTTGCACAAAAACCTTTGTATATAACATAAAGGGATTTTCGCACAAAAGCTACATTTTTTGCGTGAAAAACATTGCTTTTTTTCAAGGCAAAGATTGATGTGTTTTTTCGCGAGAAATCACATTTTTTGCGCAAAAAATTTCTTTATAATATATATAAAGACTTTCGTGCAAAAAACGTTTTTCGGGGCAAAAGTCTTCATATATAGCATAAAGGGGCTTTTGCGCAAAAGCATATTTTTTTGTGTGAATCATGGTCTGGAGCTCAGGTCAATCAGTGCAGCTCTATCTATTTAAGAGCTCCTGTTATTACACAGAAAGCATCTATTCCAACAATACTATCTGAACCAACAACATCCACAACAACTACTGGGAGAGCACTCTGCAAGTAAGTAAGTAATAATAAATAATTATTTAACACTAGTTGAAGTACTCAACTAGTAGTGTTATAGTGGGAAATACCCTTTATAACTTTAGCAGGGGGTCTTAAGTCTGTGGATGTCTTATGCGAATAGAGTAAATATGTTCAGTTATGAATATGGTAATACAATGAGAGAGAGAGAAATGTGAGTTAGAGTGGTGTGTATTGCTTATGATTAAGGCTGGGCGGTATGGAGTTATCTTTTCATACCGACACCGATAGCAGACAACTCCAAACCGAACCGGATACCGTGCTGTTTCGGTTACTCTCGGTAATGGTACAAAAAATTGCAAAATACCGACCGCACCGTTGTTTTGAGACTAGACCCAGAGCCGTTTAATGAGAGAGTTGTGCCATCTCATTTCAAGGCGCCATTTTCAATTCCAATATTGCTATAAAATTATGACTCAATGAAAGTTGTCTTTGTTGTTGAGCGACTGGTTAATAAAACAATAATAATAATACTGGGCAATCATGTAAGGAGATTTTTGATGTTATCAATGCAACAGTAACAACTACTTACGCACAAGAGTTAGTGGCAGAGAGTGGGTTTCTTCGATTGGGAGCTAAGGCACTCATTCAAACCACTGAACTGAGCCTGATTTTATTTTACAAAAATATTATATAATTAAAAAAAAATACAATAGATTAACAATATACAAAAACAAGCTGGTAGTATAAAGAGTTTGATTCCTCAATTTTATAGCTATGCCACCATTACACACCAGTTTGTAAAAACACTGTGAATAAATATATGATAAAAAATTTCTTCAGTAACACCATCAAATCGGCAGAAAATTATGCAACTGCAATAGTTCTTAAATATAAAGTTGCTAAAAAAAATCTACAAGAAAATTAAATTTTTTCTACCAGATAATATATTGCCATGCTTTTGCATCTTAGTGTCACATTTTAATCTACAGACAGGCGGGACAAAACTTTTGACACAGCAGCTGCAGTCACACATGTTTGGCTGCTAGTTTAGTTTTCATAAAGTGACAGTCAGGAAACATGAGACTTGAGAAAAGCTGAGCCTTCATGACATCGGTCAATCGCAATCTGACTATTGCGATCGAGGTTCCTAACTACAAACTTTTACTCTTGAAACATCAACGGCAGCATGGCAGATGTTGAACACATGCTGCGTAACCTGAAACACTAGCATGGTATTTTCTTCAAGCTCGTAAGACAGGCGATAGCATCCGTCATGTCAGAATCCTTCGCCTGTTCCAGCAAATGTTTCCATAGTTGCAGCTTGCGGATAATTCTCAAGTTTGGTTAGAGAAATTGAATGCTCCAAAACTTCTTTAACCATGAGGTCTTGTAATTCAGCTTCTGTGGATACAAACATGATATGTAACCAACTACACATATAGATGTCGCACCAAAAATTAAATGTATGTCATGCTTTTTGCTGCATTACCTGCATCACCATAAGGTCTAGATGACTGATCACTTGTATTACGAGAGTAATGTTTATCAGAGGCTAGAGGAGATTTGGTATGGCAATAGTCAGTATGAGCAACTGTCTCCACAAAGACTTGCGTCGAAGGTCCGGTTTTTCATCTCAAACACGTCATCCTCAAAGTGATCCTAACAACACCACAATATGGTAAAAAATATAAATCGCAGAGAAATGTAACTAACACAACAATGATATGACATTTGTCTCATGCATTTATTTATGCATTTAAAAATTTTGAGTATATTTTTTTTTAACATATTTTTGCTTTAAATACCCATTAACACATGAGCATCATGTCAAGACAGAAAAAAATATTCATCTTTTCAATAGTGAAATCATCGACAATGTACATGCTAAACAATATTTTACTTTACATGGATTATATAAACAAAATATTATTCACTACAGAATGTCTATTTCATCGTTGGTCTCCATTATTATTTTTACAATCAAATACACAAATTGGTTATTTCAACTGTCAAATGTTCATAAATAATTAACTTAGATAAAAAACACTTTACTCCAGTCATCTTCTTCATAAAACCACACCTAATTATTAGAAAACTGTTATTATAAAATTATTATTAAAACTACAGGTTTACATTTGAAATTAAGTGATGAGAAAATACAACTGTTTTGAAATGCTATTCAACACATTATATAGTAATCCAAAATTTATAATATAATTTTGTAATATATATTGCAATTTTGTCTATAATTTTATCAATTTACCACACAGAATTGTTAACTATTTCTTCTATATATATATTTACATATTAATTGTAAAGATATAATCAATTAGTATTATTGTGAATACTAATAATAATGAATTGAATAACATTGATAATAACAATAACCGCCACCATTAGTAGTTAATCATCATAAATAATGATGATAATAATTATTAGTAAGATGATGTAAGATTCTTAGAATCAGAATGCATTATTTTTATTGTAAGAAGTTGTTGTTACAAATAAATAAAAATAATAAGTATTACTACTAACCAATTCATTTTAAATAGTAATATAGTAATAATAATCATCATTTGTTATTATTTATAACAGCAACAAATAATAAACGAATGATGTGCTTACTAATACTATCATAATTACAGTAGTAGTAAGTTGTTATCATCATTTATTTATTAATAATGATAATTAATTACGTATTCATTCATAATAATAATTGGAAAAATAATAATAATTGATTGATATAATAATAATTGTATTAACAATTATAAATAACAATAATATATATATTAATAATAGAAAGACGCGGCCTTCAATTATTATAACAAAAAAATGGGATAATATTAGTTAGTAGTAATGAATGAAAAAAATTAAATCATCATCATAACAACAACAACAATTAATAAATAATAACAATAAACATTGATTATACTACTTATTATTATTACTATCTATTAATTTAATTATATTATTATTAATTATTATAATTATAACAGTAATAATAATAAATAAATGTGCCATACTAATCATTGTTATCAATCATCAAGTTAATAAATAATAATCTACTTCTACTACTGCTACCACCCACTGGCTATAAATAAATAATAATTAATTAATAACTTCATCATCATCAATCATCATCATGATCATCATCATGATCAGGAGAGGAGGTTATTTCATTAACTAATGATGATTATTATTATTAATGGTGTCTAGCTTACCATAATTGAAAAAAGTCAGTTTGAGTTTGCAGCGAATGAATCTTCACTCTGCTCCAGTTTTCAGCTTATTGCATGGGTCAAATACATGTGATATCTTCTTATTTATTTCATCCATGGCATCAAATCAAGCACTGCACGCTATGCTAAGGGTAAACCACTGAGCGTGATTCAAGATGGCTGCCCTTAGCAGCGTTTTGTTTGTATTGGTTGTTACAGTTTTAAGTCTATGCACCAATAGATCTATCACCATAGAACAATTGAAGTAGTTCTATGCCAATAGCTTACATCGTGATTACGGCGGTGCGGTTATTTATGGGGCAAACCGTTACCGGTTTATAATGAACGGTGCGGTGAATTTTCAGGAAAGCCAATATCGCACAGACGGTATTATGCCATACCGAGAAAATAACGGTTTTACCGATATACCGCCCAGCCTTACTTATGATGTCAAACAGAATGTACAATAGATGTTAATAATTACACAGATATTACAACAGATATAAGTAAAAGATGCTATAAAGTCTTAAGACACCTGACCTAGACTGCAATCGCTCAGTCCAATCTTCATACGTCTATGATGACGTTAGGTTGCGGAAAGAGGATCACTGTATGTCAAGCCTCTGTATTTATACTAGAGTTAGTGTGTGGTATGTGCTGACGCATGTGTGCTAATTTGGGAACAGCCTGGGGTCCCTTGTTACATCATGTCCTTCGCTACATTTGTGTATTTATATTACTTTCTTTTAGGATCCCTGGAGTACATCTTATTATATTGAACTCGCGGTGGATTATTGTTACACAAGGCTGTTTGCCAGATTAATCCTTGGAGCTTAGTGGTGAGATACTGATACACAACTCTGCAGAAGATCCTGTTTGCCAGCGTAATCTCCAGAGCTTAGTGGTGAGATGTTGTTACACAATGCTGTCAAGATCCTGGTAGCCAGCTAATTGTCTTGGGATTAGTGGTGACTTCGATCCTCTCATGTTACGGCATTACTTGGTAGATATGATTTATGGAGTCTGGACCTTTTCTTGTTGATGTACCTTGTGATAAATATAAAGTTAGCTGCTGACTTACTTGTGCTTATAACAGTAGCACTGGAAAAAATATTAGGAAATAATAAATAATTATTCAACACTAATCGAAGTATTCAAATGGTAGCGCTGGAAGAAATATTAGGAAATAATAGTAGTAATATATGAGCAGATCTCCCTACCAAGTGTTTTTTTGTGGATTTGATCTTGGAGTTTAGGCAATGGGTTACGATGTTGGATGAATTCGCCGAGTTTATATTGTATTTTATTTGAGGGGTACTTGAGTGGCATTTGAGTGGCATTTAAGTGGCATTTGAGTTTTGATAATTTTTTTACTTAATTTGAACTTATATGGCATCTAAATTTTGAATGTATGGCATTTAGGTTATGATAATTTTTTTACATAACTGTATACATAATTATAACTCATAGGGTATCTAGATTTTGAATGTAAGACATTTAAGGTCTGATAATTTTCTGTAATTCCGACTCATATGATATCTTGAGAGAGAGAGGAGAGAGAGGAGATATATCTACATTGAATAAATACAGTGATTAAAAATGAAACAATATGTGAATATATACATTTATTGTGTAATAAGTAGGGAAAATCTCTCCATATAATATAGCTAGAGTCAGTAAATACTAAGTAATAACAATTAATACATAGTCTTTTTTTACAATGATGTCTTTGATGTAGCGATGTTATATCTTAAGAAGGGAGATTTCTGTTTCATGTGCTTTTGAATTCGTAATGAACTAAAATAAAAAAGTTATGTATTAGTATAGAGTGATTAAACAAAAATTCAAAATAATTACATGAATTTGAATTATAGTTTTAGTTACATTGGATAGTTTACATTATATAGAAATGACTCACCGAGTCACATTGTCCAACTTGTTTTTTTGAATTAGAGACTATCCATCACTAAAACAAAAAATTATGGGGATAGAAATAACTACAACTACATCTAAATCGAGTTGAAGTATTATTTACAATGATTAGAGAAAAACTCTCACCGAGTTTTATCATGTATCTCATCATTTTTTTTCAGCAACATATCCTGTCTCAAAATCATCAAAATCTCCACGTAGAAAATCTTCAAGTTCATCAGCATCATCAATTTCTAATATTGTTTTGTTGTGCTTTGCTTGATCACAATATTGTTTCCAATACATTCGACCGAGGCTGTATGGAGAGCAAAATGAAAGATCGTATTCTGTCTTACATTTTCCGTGGGTTGTTTTTCCTCTGTAGATCATCACACCTGGAGTATATCGGTTAGCTTCTGAAGCATATTTGTCTGGTATGGCAAGCGTCTTCAACAGCGTTTCTCCGCATTGTTCAATGCTATAACGGATACAAATTACATTCGACTGTCCTCCTTTAAATCGATGAGGAACGAATCTATCAACAACATCTTGGTAAGGAAAAATAGCGCCGGGTTGAAAACTATTGAGGGTGTTGATGTTCAAGAAGCGTTTGAGCTGACCTTTAGTCAATGTACTCAAATATAGTGATTCCTCTTCAGCTTTCTTTTTGCTTAGAGGATGTCTGGTAACACGTCTGACATCATACCAAAGAACGCTTTTATTTTTTGGTTTTTCCTTTCTACCCAAATATGCAACGTTAAACGGAGGGGGGTAATTATCACAGTTGAAGTTTTTAGCTATTTCAACTGGACAGAGGAGTATTTTGGGTTCGAGTTCATTTATATCTGAAGGATCATGGTAGTGTACTTGAGAATATCTACACTTCTCCTTACTTGATGGATGTATCACACCAGTCACTCGCATAATGCTTGGGATAGGAAGATCTTCAAATGTTTTGCAAATCGGGACTTTTGGTGAGTCAATCACTTGAGAACCTTTAGACTTTTCTAATTCCCTAGCTCTCCTTTCATTGAGACATTCAACTGTTAAATGAGTTATAGCTGCACTCTCCATTGTTCGCTTAGCAACGGAAGTAGTTTGTTTTCTCACTGTTTGTTTTCGTTTCCTTACTATTCGTTTTTTTGGAGCAATTTTCCTTCTCTTAGGAGTTGTTTTGCCGTTTTTCATTTTATTTTCTGTTGGATATGGATCTGTGCTAAGGAGCTCTTCAGAAAGAGCATCCATAACATTCTAAAAATAAAAGGGTAATATTCGCATGAGTGGCTAAGAGTGTATTTATTACTTAGAGTGTCTTATATATATATATATATATATATATATATATATATATATATATATATATATATATATATATATATATATATATATATATATATATATATATATATATATATATATATATATATATGTATTTATGCCAAAAGCAGTTAAAATCATAGAGTTATGGTAGATTGAGAATGTGCTTATTAAACTATTGGGATGTGGAGACAAACCACAAAGGATGCGTTCAAATATATATATATGTATTTACTTAATATCATACTGCTTTTAACATCTCAATTGGTAAGAAATAAAATATAATAGTTTGAGCAAAATATTGTAAAATAATAAAAAACAACTAAAAATTTTTCATAAATATGTATGAAACGCTTCTAACATTAGTTCTAAAATACCTACAGAAGAGGATAGAGATTTATCTATTTGGACGTAATTATAAATATGCTTTCTGAATTTATAAAAAGTTTTTTTGTTCCATGTCATGTTATATAATTTTTTGAAAACTATTTGATTCCAAGCACTTCTTTCAATTTCTTTTAAAAAATTATTAATATTAACGACTTCCACCATTGACAAAACGATTTCGAAACCGTTTTTTATAATGTCATCAAAACGTTCTGTAGATATATCACGTTTCTTACAACACATCCCCATACTCATCATGTGTTGAGTTATACAGAATATTATAACTTGAAATGTCAAACGTTCTACAGCTTTTTCTTCAACAACATCATTATTTATCACATAGTTATGATACATTTCTGGAAGGAAGTCCTTTAAGTAGATTGGATTTGTTGTTGCATTGTTCTAAAATACAAGCGATAATTAGATACCTAAAATAATTAAAGGTGTTCAACAGGTGTTAAATAGTATTTTTTATTAATTCTTACCTTTTCATCAGGCTGAGATTCCGACTTTAGATACAATGGTTGACTTTCTACGACTTGAGTATTCATTCTGAAAAAACAGAAAAAATTGGTTCAATTCTTTATAACCAATTTAAAGATAGATATGTCATAAAGCCTTCAGATAGTTGTGTTAGCTAGCGGAAATAATTGAATTTAAGTTTTACCTTTATGAAGAGAGAACTCTTAGTAGTTGCAATGGAAGATGTAGTAGATAGATGTTGCTCCTTTGCTCACTGTTGTTGAACTGGATGCTTTCTGTCTGAAACCGTTGTCTCTTATATAGGTGAATGTGTGAAAATAAATTTTTTATTCCCGCGAAAGCATTGGTTTGTATTCGCGTGAAAATAAATTGTTTATTCCCGCGAAAGCAACAGGTTCCATTCGCGTGAAAATAAATTATTTATTCCCGCGAAAGTATTGGTTTGTATTCGCGGGAAAATAAAATCTTTATTCCCGCGAAAGCAACAGGTTCCATTCGCGGGAAAATAAATTATTTATTCCCGCGAAAGCATTGGTTTGTATTCGCGGGAAAATAAATTTTTTATTCCCGCGAAAGCATTGGTTTGTATTCGCGGGAAAATAAAATTTTTATTCCCGCGAAAGCATTGGTTTGTATTCGCGTGAAAATAAAGTATTCATTCCCGCGAAAGCAACAGTTTCCATTCGCGTGAAAATAAAATGTTTATTCCCGCGAAAGCATTGGTTTGTATTCGCGTGAAAATAAAGTATTCATTCCCGCGAAAGCAACAGTTTCCATTCGCGTGAAAATTAAATGTTTATTCCCGCGAAAGCATTGGTTTGTATTCGCGTGAAAATAAAGTATTCATTCCCGCGAAAGCAACAGTTTCCATTCGCGTGAAAATTAAATGTTTATTCCCGCGAAAGCATTGGTTTGTATTCGCGTGAAAATAAAGTATTCATTCCCGCGAAAGCAACAGTTTCCATTCGCGTGAAAATTAAATGTTTATTCCCGCGAAAGCATTGGTTTGTATTCGCGTGAAAATAAAGTATTCATTCCCGCGAAAGCAACAGTTTCCATTCGCGTGAAAATTAAATGTTTATTCTCGCGAAAGCATTGGTTTGTATTCGCGTGAAAATAAAGTATTCATTCCCGCGAAAGCAACAGTTTCCATTCGCGTGAAAATAAAATGTTTATTCCCGCGAAAGCATTGGTTTGTATTCGCGTGAAAATAAATTATTCATTCCCGCGAAAGCAACAGTATCCATTCGTGTGAAAATAAAATGTTTATTCCCGCGAAAGCAATGGTTTGTATTCGCGTGAAAATAAATTATTTATTCCCGCGAAAGCAACAGTATCCATTCGTGTGAAAATAAAATGTTTATTCCCGCGAAAGCAATGGTTTGTATTCGCGTGAAAATAAATTATTTATTCCCGCGAAAGCATTGGTGTTCTTCCGTAAAAACAATGTTTCATTAATTTAACCTTATGATAAATGGCATGATTTCAGCTATATAAGAAGCACTGTTTTTACACAGAAAGCAGTCACTTCGACATTAGCAACTGAAGGAGCAAGATCTACTACAACATCATCTACTACAACTGCTAGAAGGACTTTTCTGTTTGGAGGTAAGTCAACTTGATTGAGTATAAATTTAATTTTTATCGATTTAGATACTAACAGCGGTATGATATTGAGTAAATATATATATATATATGTATATATATCTTCAAATTGGTTTGAAAAAGAAATCATAACATGGATTTTTACTTTATCTTTTAGAATGTCGACACAAGTCAATACAAAACAACTGAAGAATAAAGAACCAAAACCTTCACAAGATAAGAAGGTGATTGATGACAATGTACTTCTTCAACGCACTATGATTCCCTTTCAAAGCGCCAGTCTGAATACTCTGGCAACTCTCATCATCAAAAGCGCATCTCTGTTAAGTACTCTATCTCCAGCTTCCAGAAGAAACATTGAAAACATAGTCAAAGTTGAAGATTTACCAATACCTACAGTTATGCAGGTGTTAACCGTTGAGCTCCATGATGAAACGAACTGCACCATCATATACAACTATAAAAAGGATGGAAAGGTAGTTAGAGTGAAGAGCACTATTCCATTAGCAGCAGGATTACTTGTCAATGAAGCTTCGCAAATAAGACCGCTGGTTTTGATCTACATGGGTGTTGAAAAGACTGGAAAAGCAATTTTTCGTGCTGCTACAGAAACAGGAACTACTTTGAGGTGTAAGAATGTGTTTGATGTATTACCAGAAAAAAGTATGCGACAAATCAATGCTTATTTCGAGGTAGCTAATCTTCAGGATTTCCCAACAGATAGTGTCATATGTTTCCAAAACCCTGAAGTTATAACAAAGTCTGACAGGCGATGGAATGGAAATGAAGAGACTCTTCTAGTTCAATACAGAAGTGTTGTAGATGAAGAATTACTGATCGGAGATATGCGCATTCCTCATCAAATAGCTTCTGCTGTGACATCGGAGAGATTTGGAGTGATTTTGTTCAAGGGTCTGAGTCGAAACGCAGACAATTCAATTTTCTACAACATCAGTGTACTCGCAGCTCATCAAGCCTTCGTCCAAGCCTCGGAACTGGCTGATAATCCAAAATCTGAGGATTTTCTCAACCACTTCGATGATGCTGAAAAAGAAGGTTGTGGAGAACAAACTCTCGAGAAGCTAATCTATAACTCAAGGGATTCATATCACTATAGGTAAGTTTTATTAATTTTTACCATAATTTTAAAAAGTTGATTTGTGAAAATTTTGTGTATTCTTACAATGAAAAACCCCTTAAAATGATAAATTTGTGAACATTTTTGTAAAACATTTTTAAGTTATATGTATATTTCGAATTAAAAAAGGATTTTGTTGTGTCATCAGTGTATTTTTTTACATAAAAGTTGGAAAAATAACAAAAGGTGATAATTATTTTACAAAAATGTTCAATTTTTCACATAAATGATCAACTCATAACCTTTTTTTGTAAAACATTTTTAAATTATATATATTTCGGATTAAAAAAAAGACTTTTTTGTGTAATCAGTGTATTTTTTTACATAAAAGTTTAAAAAATAACAAAAGGTTATAATTATTTTGCAAAAATGTTTAGTTTTTCACATAAATGATCAATTCATAAACATTTTTTGTAAAACATTTTTAAATTATATCTATTTCGGATTAAAAAAAGGACTTTTTTGTGCAATCAGTGTATTTTTTTTACATAAAAGTTTAAAAAATAACAAAAGGTTATAATTATTTTACAAAAATGTTTAGTTTTTCACATAAATGATCAATTCATAAACATTTTTTGTAAAACATTTTTAAATTATATATATTTCGGATTAAAAAAAGGACTTTTTTGTGTAATCAGTGTATTTTTTTACATAAAAGTTTAAAAAATAACAAAAGGTTATAATTATTTTACAAAAATGTTTAGTTTTTCACATAAATGATCAATTCATAAACATTTTTTGTAAAACATTTTTAAATTATATATATTTCGGATTAAAAAAAGGACTTTTTTGTGTAATCAGTGTATTTTTTTACATAAAAGTTTAAAAAATAACAAAAGGTTATAATTATTTTACAAAAATGTTTAGTTTTTCACATAAATGATCAATTGATAAACATTTTTTGTAAAACATTTTTAAATTATATATATTTTGGATTAAAAAAAAGGGTTTTTTTGTGTAATCAGTGTATTTTTTTAGCTAGAAGTTGAAAAAAATCACAAAAGGTTATAATTATTTTACAAAAATGCTTAATTTTTCACGTAAATAACACGTTTTATCACATAAATGGCTTATTCATGAGTGTTTGTTGTAAAACATTTTTAAAATTATATATATATATATTTATATTTATACATTCCGAATCCAAATGAAAAAAAAGGACTTTTTCGTGTGTAATCAGTGTATTTCTTTTACATAGAAGTTGAAAAAATAACAAAAGTTTATATTTATTTTACATTAATTTTAATCATACTATACTAATACATCATTTTTTATTTTAGTCCATTATATCGTAAAAAGAAAACAGAGTAAAGAACTTTCCCTAAGAAATAATGAGCTGAATGATGTAACTCAGTGAGTTATTTTCCTGTTAAATATAATGTAAACTATCTAATGTAGCTAAGAGTAAAATTTAAATTCGGTAAAATTTATTTATATAATGAATAACTTTTGTATTTTAGTCAATTATTGGATCACAGAGAATACGGAATACAAGAGTTCCTCCCTGGGTCTAATAATATACCAGAAGAATATCAAGGAAGATATTGTTCAAGAAAAGCGCTTTGTAACCATTGATATCGTAAGCTATAGTAGTTTGTATTACAGAAAATTTACTATAAAACAGTTTTATGAATGTAAAAACTAGATATGGTATTTTCTATTACAATTATTTACTTGTAAATTTTATTCATCTAGAGAGGTAATTTGGTGATTTTTTGACAGTTTTTGAAAAAGTTAAAAAGTACAAAAAAATCAAAAAATATCGAAAACTATATATTTCAATGATTATTTTTTAAAAAGTTCAAAAAAATGTAATAAAGCTCTGTTTTGAAACATAAAAAATTTAAAAGGATTGTGTAGGATAAAATTCTCACTCAAAAAATTATTGAAAATTGAATGAAATAAAAGAATATTTTCCCAAATACCAAAGTTTTGTAAATATAAAGTGAAAAACTCTATATATATTGTTTTTAAAATAATATCGAAAACTATATATTTCAATGATTATTTTTTAAAAAAATAAAAAAATTTAAAAGGAAGGTGTAGGATAAAATCCTCACTCAAAAAATAATTGAAAATTGAATGGAATAAAAGAATATAAAGTGAAAATCTCTATATATATTTATTTTTTTTAAAAAAATATCGAAAACTATATATTATAATGATTATTTTTTTAAAAAGTTGAAAAAACAAAAAAACTTTGTAATAAAACCCTGTTTTAAAACATAAAAAATTAAAAAGGAATGTAATAAAAGAATATTTTACCAAAATACCACATTTTTCTTGTAAATATCTAGTAAACATTTCTAAAATATTGTTGGTGAAATTTACTGGAAAATGGTTTCAAGTGTGTCAAAGACTAAATATGATGTTTTCATTGAAATGTTTATTTTCAAAAGATCCAAATAATAACATTGAATCAATTAGTTAAATTTAACAGTCAAATTCTTTTTTATCAAGTAGGGTTAATGTTTCTATTGTGATTAATTCTCAAATATTGTAAACTTGAACTATCTAGAGGAGTAATTTGTCGATTTTGATGTGTTTTTTTCTTTTAAAAAAATTATCATGTAATACCACATACTTCAGTTCTAATTCGTTTTGAACAATTTCATGGGAGACAAAGAATAAAAAAGTTACATTGATTTAGTTTTTAGAATTAAAGTTGCTATCGAAAATGGTTTGTTCTTGTTTAAAAAAATTATTACGTAATACCACATACTTCAGTTCTAATTCGTTTTTAGAATTGAAGTCGCCATCGAAAATGGTTTGTTCTTGAATGGGTAAATCCATAGCCTCCTCCTCATCATGACAGAAGCTTTCTGATGATTGCATTTTGAAAAACAAATTACATTGTTTTAGTTTTCCGAATTGAAATTGCCATCGAAAATGGTTTGTTCTTAAACGGGAAAATCAATAGCCTTCTCATCATCATGTCTAAGTTTTCTACCCCAATATCTCCAACCTCTCAGAGATAAAAATTGGTCTGTTTAAAAAAATAATGGAAATTGTATATATAAATGATTGTTTTTGAAAAAAATGGTAAATTTTTAAAAAAAATTCAAAAGGAAAATGCAGGATAAAACCCTCACTCAAGAAACTAATTTTGTATGATAGGTTGCTCACCTAATAATAAGAAAATAATGAATAATTTATATTTAAGCAATTATTGAAAAAATTAATGAAAATTGAATAGAATAAAGGAAATATTTTACCAAATAGCCTGTTTTTTTGTAAAGATATACAAACAGATAAAATTTAACCATTTAAAGGATGATTTCTTTTTTGCAAAAAAAATAATGAAGATTTAATGAAATGAAAGAATATTTTACCAAATACCTTGTTTTTTTTTGTAAATTTGTACAATTAGATGAAATTTAACCATTTATAGGATGATTTGTTTTTGTAAAAAAATTAATGAAAATTGAATAAAATAAAAAAATATTTCACCAAAATACCTCTTTTTTGTAGATGTAAACAACTAGATGAATATCTAACTTTATTCATTTTTTTCCATTTGGGATCATGTTTTGAAGGTTTTCAAGATAGTTTTAGTAAAAGCTTATGCATTGATTGTCATTACAAGTTGTAGTGTTTGGTATTATTTAATATTTACTGACTCTAGCTATATTATATGAAATTTTCCCTACTTATTACACAATAAATGTATATATTCACATATTGTTTCATTTTTAATCACTGTATTTATTCAATGTAGATATATCTCCTCTCTCTCCTCTCTCAAGATATCATATGAGTCGAATTACAAAAAATTATCAAAACTTAAATGCCATACATTCAAAATCTAGATGCTCTATGAGTTAAAGTTATGTATATAATTATGTAAAAAATTATCAAAACTTGAATGCCATGCATTCAAAATCTATAAGTTCAAATTAAGTAAAAAAATAATCAAAACTCAAATGCCACTTAATTGCCACTCAAATGCCACTCAAATACCCCTCAGATAAAATACAATATAAACTCGGCAAATTCATCCAACGTCGTAACCCATTGCATAACCCCCCAAGATCAAATCCACAAAAAAACACTTGGTAGGGAGATCTGCTCATATATTACTACTAATAATGAATAATTATTCAACATTGGTTGAAGTACACAGCTAGTAGTGCTGAAACATGTTATGAAATAATTATTTGACACTAGTTGAAGTACTCAACTAGTAGCGCTGAAAGAAAAATATTACTTTAGCCCTAGTGGTTCATTCTCAGCACTATGTGATTTAAACACAGATATGTGTAACTAATTATAAAACTGATAGATAAGCAGATGTGTTTTAGCTAATAACAAAACAGAGTTTAAAATAAATGGGTTCTTATCAATTATTATTAGTCTGTAATATAATATCTTTTTTGTCAATTTAAAAGTTTAATGATGCTATTTTTTATTTTTAGCAGGGAGAATGGAGATGGCGGAGGTGAGTGATGTAAAAATACAGGAGGATTGGAATTGGCTCATGAAAAATCATAATGTCATTAGACTTCCGGATGATGAATACATAGATGATAGAAGTAGTAATATGTTTTTTTGTGGATTTGACTCCGGTGAATGCAATGGGTTACGGCGTTGACTGAATTCGCCAAGTTAATGTTGTATTCATTTGAGGGGCATTTGAGTGGCATTTGAGTGGCATTTAAGTGGCATTTGAGTTTTGATTATTTTTTTACTTAATTTGAACTTGTATGGCATCTAGATTTTGAATGTATGGCATTTGATTTTTTGATAGTTTTTACATTGTATAAAAATGAAGCGTGATATGATTGTATTGTTATTGGAAGTTAAGATGTCGACAGAGGATGATGTTGAGATGAAACCGATGAATGAAGTTGATACTGTTGATGGTAGTAGTAATATATGAGCAGATCTCCCTACCAAGTGTTTTTTTGTGGATTTAAATCTTGGAGTTGAGGCAATGGGTTACGACGTTGGATGGATTCGCCGAGTTTATATTGTATTTTATTTGAGGGGTATTTGAGTGGCATTTGAGTGGCATTTAAGTGGCATTTGAGTTTTGATTATTTTTTTACTTAATTTGAACTTATATGGCATATAGATTTTGAATGTATGGTATTTGATTTTTTTTGATATTTTTTACATTGTATAAAAATGGAGCGTGAGATGATTGTATTGTTATTGGAAGTTAAGATGTCGACAGAGGATGATGTTGAGATGAGACCGATGAATGAAGTTGATACTGTTGATGGTACTACACGTGATATGATAGATGTTTTACCGAGTATGAAGCGTAAAGCGTTGATAATTATGATGATTTTGGTATTTGTCGTAGGATTTTCCACTTTTGGAGGTGTTACTGAGTTTAGTATGTATGAAGAAGCTATGGAAAAAATACAAAAAGCGAGAAACTCTCCTGTTGGAATCATAAATGAAACTACTGTTGGTTGATGAACATCTTTTTATGATGAATGGGAAACCTGAAGATTATGACCCATGGATGCGATCTCCTTTTACAGCAATGATTGCAGGACCAACTGGATCGGGAAAGACGCAAGCGATTTTTCGAATGATTGAAGCTAGTCAGACTATAGCACACCCCCCACCAACAGAAATTCACTACTGTTATGGAGCCTACCAAAAAGCCTTTGATGATGTACCAGGAGTGATTTTTCATGAAGGGATGATAGATATAACAGTGAGTTTTCCCAGAGATGGTAAAAATCGATGGCTGATAATTGATGATCTCATGGATGAAGTTTCTGGTAAAGCCGATGCCAATGCTTTGTATACAAAACATAGTCATCATTTGAACATAAGTGTGTTTTTTATTGTTCAGAATCTGTTTTTAAAAGGAAATCGTACAATTTCCTTGAATAGTCATTATTTTTTTCTTTTTAAAAATCCTACAGATGCTTCTTCTATTTCCTATTTGGCTCGACAATGTTTTCCATCAAAAGTAAAATATGTACAAGAGGCTTTTGAAGATGCAACAAAAAAACCATACTCTTATTTACAAATAGATCGACTCAACAAACGAATGATCAACATAGACTATTGGGAAATTTTACATCGGATCTCCCTATGATATTATATGTACCCAAGTAAAAGGATATAAATACAATTACTATTCATTTCACCTCAATCATATTTTGTTATTCAACGACGCAACACGAAATAGTTATAATGACTAAAGATTTGGAGAAAAAATTAACAAGAAATGCTGCTGTGTTGTTATCACTCAACAATGCAGCTTTACAATCCGATAAAGGTAAAGAGTTTGACAATGTCAATGTAAAGACTCTCCTGGCAGAAAAAAAAATCAAGCGCTTTACAACCGAAAACGAGACGATAAAGGCATCGATGGTGGAACGTTTTAACAGAACTTTAAAAGAGAAGATATATAGATATTTGACATATAAAGATGATGACAGATACATTGATGTTTTACCAGAAATGGTTGATGCATACAACAACACAATTCATGGTGCTATAGGTATGAGACCGAATGATGTGAATTTTCAAAATCAGGAACTTGTATGGAATCGTGTGTATGAAGGAGGTGAACATAGTTTAGCTCAAGAAGCAAAACTAAAGATTGGGGATTATGTGAGAATGAGTAAGGCAAGAGGAGCGTTTGAAAGAGGATACACTCCGAATTGGACGATTGAGATTTTTATAATCACTGATGTACTTATTGATGAAAAACCTGTTGTATATAGGGTGAAAGATTTGGCTGAGGAGATGATTGATGGCACCTTTTACGAAAAAGAGTTGCAAAAAGTAAAAAAACCCACGATTTTCAGAATTGAAAAGATATTGGGAAGAAGAATGAGAAGAGGTAAAAGACAGATTCTGGTTAAGTGGTTAGGATACGGAGAAAAGTTCAACGAGTGGGTAGATGAATAGTTTATAAGGAAAGAACGCTTGATATAATCATCATACGTTGAGAAAATGTCGATGCTGATAACTTTACCCTCAAACTCTAGCGGTGAAGAGTTTCCTGATAATAACAATTCCGAATTTGTAGTGAGACTGTATAAATATTTGGTTATCGATGGCGGAAAATGGGAAGTAGCTCTGCTAGATATGTCTTATTCTAATAATTGGAAGAATGTTACCGAAGGGAAAATATATCTAGAAAAGACTAATGTCTCTGGTAAAAGCGAAAAGTCCTTCATCTTAATCGGTAATGGAAGATATGATAGTATGGAGGAGTTGGAGGAGATTATACGAAAGAGAATGAGTGAAATGGATTTAGACAAAAAATTTGCCATCTCCTACAACAAGATCACCAACACCACTTTACTAACTAACAGCGATCCTGATACTGCCATAAGCTTTTCCAAAGATATAGCATATATTTTTGGATTTGAACAAAAAACTATGTACCCTCATGGTAGATACAATAATATCTCACCCCCTGATATAAATTCCGGTTTAACATCTCTGTATGTTTATTCCAAAATTGTTGATAATAGAATGGTAGGAGATACGAATGTACCTTTACTGAGAGTAGTTTCGGTTCAAGGAAAGAAGAATAGTGTTGTGTATCAAGAATTTAAAAATCCTCACTATGTTGACGCTTCATCACTAAATAGTGATCTGATTCAAGTACTTATAACGAGTGACGACGGCCAACGAATACCATTTGATGGTGGAAAGGTTGTGTTGACGGTTCACTTTAGAGAGAAAGTATTATAATGAGTTTGGTACAATACACCCCTGAGGACTCAAAGGATTTTTTTGATGAGTACTACAAGATGCAAGCTGGAAATGGAATTGGAGTGTATAGTGGACGGCGGGTGATGCCTAATATGAGAGGAAATGGACTTGGTAGTATTTTTTCAAGTATACTTAAATCCGCAGCACCAATGCTGAAAAGAGGAGCAATTAGTTTGGGGAAAAGAGCACTGTCTGTAGGTGAAAATGTAGCTCGTGATGTCATCGATGGACAAAGCTTTGCAGCATCAGCAAAGAAGAGGGGGTTGGCAGAGTTGAATGATCTGGGGGGAGATGTTCTCAATGCAGTCCGTCTAGATAGTATGAAAAGGAGAAAAACAAAAGGTGGAAAGAAGAGAAGAGGTGTTGGTAAACGTGGCATATTTTAATAGTAGCAGAATCCGCTATAAAGACAGCAGAGCTTGATAACTATATTCATTAAGCAGTAACACCTCAAGCAATCATCATTTGCAAAAGATGGCTAGCCTAAATGGAACAACAGGTAATAAGTTGGAAGGTTCTTCCTACAACATAAATCCAACATTGGATGTATTTGCTACGGAACCAACAAACATATCGGTAGAGAGATCGGAATACGTTGTCATCAGGCCTGATAGGTTAGATCCTTACGGTAGTATTGAGTTAACCTTGTCAGGAAGCACTGAACATTACACAGATCTCTACAACTCGTTTCTGCAAGTTGAAGCCACAGTTGCTCAAGATGATGGAAGCGATATTACAGGTAATAATGATGATGCAGTTGTGTGGATGGGGGATTCAATGCATACATTATTCAGCGAGTTGAAAATGTCGATAGAAGGAACCACTGTTGAATACGCTAACAACTACGGTTTACGCTCCTACTTTTCACAACTACTCGAAAACAGTGCAGAAAGAAAGAAATATCAAGGTAAGATGGAAGGATGGCTGTATGATGATTCAACTAGCAAAGACGCTGCTGATCATAAAGCCGCAGATAAGAAAAAGAGGAGAGCTCTAATCATAGGTGGAAAGACAATAGAATTAACTGAAAAACCTCATCTTGCATTATTTCAGCAGAAAAAAACTAATAATTCCAGGTCCTACTATGCAGCTAGAGTTTGAGCGTGCTTCCGGCAAACTAGCTTTGTTTGCTGCGAATGAGGTGCCTGCAGGAGGAGCAAAAATTAGAATTGATAAATTTGAACTTCATCTTTGTAAAGTTAAGGTGAATCCTACAATACAAAACTCCTAACTCAGTTTGGCGTTGGAAGGTCACAACTACATTTATCCAGTTGATCGAAAACGGATAAAACTATATGGAATTCGTGCTGGGGTTGTGCAGATTGACATCACTTTGGAAGAAAACAAACAAAAACCTAAACAGATCTACTTAGGTTTAGTTGATCACAACGCAATGAACGGACGTTTTGCCTTGAATCCATATAGAATGACACACGCTAATGTTGATAGTATTGTATTGAGAGTTGGTGATTGTCCAATTGGAAGAAGATTTGAGCCAAATTATGCTAGAGGGGTTTTTGGAAGAGAATATCATCAGTTTCTACACGCTACCAGAACTTTGCTTGAAGGTGATAGTCTCGGTATTACGAAAGAACAATACCTTGATGGTACTACACTTTATGGATTTGATTTGACAGGTGATTTTCTTAAAGAAGGATTTCACTCTATGAAAAATGTCACAACAAGTGTGGAAATTCGTTTTAGCACTAACACAACTGATGGATTATCCTTGGTAGCATACTTTGTAAAAGACGGTGTGCTGGAGATGGAAAGCATTCTTCAATTAACTATCGGGGGAGACGCAGTGCCTTAAACAGAAAGTTAGAGATGAATACCATGCAAATTCGTTCGATCTTATCTTCAGACGTTTTATGTCAAAGCGTAGGGATTCATGTTGGAGCTAGAGAACAGTTTTGGAAGCAAATTTGCAATTTTCCAAGAGGATGTTTCGTATTCAACACCCATTATTCTCACCAACCTGGAGAGCATTGGTTGGCTGTGTACGCTAATGATTCAGAGGTGGATTTTTTTGACTCATTTGGGCGTTCTGTTTCCTTTTATCCAGATGTAAATGAAATACTAAGTATTCATGGAGGATATGAAACAATACGAAGTAATAAAACACAACTACAAAATTTTTTGTCAACTGTATGTGGCGATTATTGTGTATACTTTTGTTTACTGAGAAGTAGAGGATGGAGTATGGATGAAATTGTTAGAAGTTTACGAGACATAGGAGATAGTGAGATGAGAGATCACTAAATACGGAGATTTATCATACAGACCTATCCTAACTTCGAGTTCATAGAAGATAATACAGTAGAAGGAATAGATGGTGTACATATACAAGGAACTAATTTACTAAGTAAATTGTTAAAATAAATTATTATAATTGATTTTTATTTGATATAACAAATAAAATGAATAAAATACAACTTATCTCATTATTTGTGCTAAACACTACAGAACCTATAAAAACTATTATTTTGTAATGTTTCAAGCAAGAAGTAAATAAGATCTTCTCATTTTCTTCCTCAGGAGCGCTCTTTAGTTATATCTAAAAGACATAGGAACTAATGACTCTATCATACATAGTTATATGAGTTAATTTTACAAAAATACTTCGGATCTTTCTTTAAATAGATATGAAACTTACCATCATAGAAGACGAATCACATCCTTTGTGTTATCAATTAAGACTCCGATATGCTGTTCTGGACAATTCTCTTTTTCATTTTCATCAAAGTAGGAGAGACAGGTGTGTTGCAGCGAAGTATCAAACAGTTCTGAGGCTTGAATGAAAGCTTGAAGAGCTGAGAGTAGAATGATGTCGTAGGAAATCATGTTGTTCGTATTTTGTTTTAGTCCTCTGAAAACGATTACACCACTTTTTTCCGCCACCACAGATGAAGCTATTTGAGCAGGGATGCTAAGATCTCCAATCAATAGCTCTCCTTTCACCATACATCTGTAATTAGCCACTATAACATCAGCAGTCTTGTTCCAACGAGTATCACATTTTCTTAGCATTCCAGGATTCTCATAAGCTATAACACTTCCTGTCGGAAAATCGTGTAGGTGAACAACACTGAAATAAGCCCGTATTTGTCTCAAACTCTTGCCGTACAATGAGTTGAATGGATCGTTGATCTTTCGATTACATCCTTGAGATTCAGCGGTACGAAAAATCGCATCTCCTGTCTTTCCTTTTCCCATATAAATTAAAACAATTGGACGTGTTTGCTTAGCTTTATTAACAAGCAGTCCTATTTTGGTTGAAACATCACTCTTCACCCGAGTTATCTTTTTATCCTTTCGGTAGTTGTAAATGATGGTGCACTTTGATTCATCACGATTTTCAACAGACAACACCTCCATAACTGTTGGTACTGGTAGTTCACAGATTTCCATGGATTCTTCAAGTTTTTCTAGACTATCTGGAGAGAGAGAGTTTATTAACCCGGCGCTCTTGTAGGTGAGAGTGGTTAGTTCATTACTTCCAGCATCTTGAAAGGGTATTCTGGTGTGACGAAAAAGCGTTTCGTCTCCAACATCCGTCAAAACTAGTTTTTTGCACTTCGAGCCAGTTTCATTATCATCTTTTGTCAAATCAATAAAAGATCGTTTCCTCATTGATGTTCTTTTTGAAGGTATCTTGTTAGTAGGAGATGTGAATGAAGTAAAATCCTGTTGGGATTCTGGTTCATCAACCACCAATTGACTTTCTGGCATGTCAAAGATAGGAGAAGGTGATGGGGAAAAGGTTTGCTGGGGTTCTGCTTCTTCATTCATCGGTTGACTTCCTTCGTCTTGAGTATTCATTCTAAAAAAACAAAACATTTTGTTTAATTTTTCGTAATTAATTTTAAAAGATCATAAAGATCATAAGCCTTCAGCTAGTTGTGTTAGCTAACAGAAAATAAATATTTTTACTCTTACCTTTATAAAGAAGGTGAGCTCCTAGTAGTTGCAATAGAAGGTTTAGTAGATGTTGCTTCTCCGCTAGCTGTTGTAGAACTGGATGCTTTCTGTGTGAAAACAGTGGCTCTTAAATAGGTAAAGTTGCGCTGATTAAATCCTATGAATACCAACCTTCTTTATAATATAACTATGAATCAGCATTTTGTCCACGCGAAAACCAATGCTTTCGCGGAAATAAACAATTTATTTTCACGCGAATGGAAACCGTTGCTTTTGCGGGAATAAATAGTTTGTTTTCACGCGAATGTTAAACGTTGCTTTCGCCGGAATAAACATTTGATTTTCACGCGAATACAAACTAATGCTTTCGCGGGAATAAACAATTTGTTTTCACGCGAATGGAAACCGTTGCTTTTGCGGGAATAAACATTTTATTTTCACACGAATACAAACCAATGTTTTCGCGGGAATAAATAATTTATTTTCACGCGAATAGAAACCGTTGCTTTCGCGGGAATAACTAATTTATTTTCACGCGAATGGAAACCGTTGCTTTCGCGGGAATAAACATTTTCATTTTCACGCGAATACAAACCAATGCTTTCGCGGGAATAAATACTTTATTTTCACGCGAATGGAAACCGTTGCTTTCGCGGGAATAAAAATTTTTATTTTCACGCGAATGAAACAGGAATATTTCACGCGAATAACACTATTCTGATAGAGTTTTCGCGTGAGTGTTTTTAATGGTTATAAGTTAAATGAGTAGGTGTGTCTTATAGTATATAAGAACAACTCTCTCTACATAGAAAATCATTCTCTTCAGCAATAACCTCAGGAGCATCAACTACTACAATAACCTCAGGAGTATCAACTACTACAGCTGATTTTCTTGGTGATAAGGTAAGAATTAATAGAAAAACTATTTTATTCAAAGCTAAAATGTAATTATTTTACAACACTGTTTAATCATCCTATACTAACACATAACTTTTTTATTTTAGTTCATTATGAGTTCAAAGCCATATACAATAACAGACTTCCTCCCAGAGATTTATCACCAGTATATCAAAGAAAATGTAGTTGTGCAGAGAAATGGGAAATATCCATTAACATTGCAAGCTGCGTTATTCTGTATAACGCAGCATTTGCTAACTTTAGCATCTTTATACGGAGAGCTACCCATACAGTACCAACCGTATTCATTACACCAGAATGCTGACAATCAGGAAACATTATTAAAACTAACAATTCAAAACAATTTTGAGACAGTTTTGAAAATGTCTAAAATCGTGAATATTAACCATTTTTTAAAAAAGATTAAGAGAAAGGTATGGGATCAAGATCTCACACAAAGATTAGTTAAAGCCCAATGGACTGAAGAATTAATACTTGAGTTTAAGCCTGAGATTTTACGTTATATTCAAACAGATGAATGTTTATATGCATCTATTAGTTCGTTTGAAGTTATGTTATGGCTTTTGCAAGAACATAAACTTTAATATATACAATCATACAATATTTAATTTCTATTCAATGTACATAAATATATATATATAGCTATCGAAAAAATTATCGAAACTTAAATGCCATACATTCAAAATTTAGATGTCATATAAGATCAAATTAAGTTCGAGTTATGTAAAACAATTATCAAAACTTAAATGCCATACATTCAAAATCTAGCTGCCATATGAGTTCAAATTAAGTAAAAAAAATAATCAAAACTCAAATGCCCCTTAAATGCCACTCAAATGCCACTCAAATACCCCTCAAATAAAATACAATATAAACTCGGCAAATTCATCCAACGTCGTAACCCATTGCCTCAACTCCAAGATTTAATCCACAAAAAAACACTTGGTAGGGAGATCTGCTCATATATTACTACTTGTGTGGAATGCAATCATTCGACCAATGAGAAGCCGAAAATAGCTACTATCATCACTAACATCAATGGTATTGAAGGTGTAAATTTGTCATTTTCGAGTTTTGAAAGTTTGAAGTCTATTCAAAACAAGATTATCATCAGCATCACATGTCAAGGAGATAACAAAGACAAATGCGATCCCAAAGTTATATATATAGAACTTTAGTTGGAGCATATTAACCAAAGTCCACTGAAATGCAAGACAGTTAACTCTAGATGATGAAAGCATAAACTAGGTTAAAAGTCTCTCTCTCTGAATAAAAATGAAATATCGAATCTATCTTCTATTATTCCCAATCCTAAGCAGTTATTGTCCTGCAACAGAGATTCGACCATTCACTTTATCTCATAGACAGTCTGGATGTTTTTCGGGAACTCTTAATATGGAGGCGGTTAATTCAGTAACTCATCTTTTAGGAAAAAACTTAAAATATCGTATGCATACACTCACATGTTTCATGCAGTTTTCTCACCAACGTAGAAGCTGTGACACTTATGATATGTGGCCTCAACAATACTTTGTTTGCAAAACCGATGAAGCTTTAAATTACATTCGTTTATACGATGAAGGATTACTACCTACGATTCGAAGAACAACTTCAACAATCACCACAACTCCGCAGACAACGACGACAACAACAAAAAATTACAAACGAGTCACTAGTTCCAGCTTTATCACCATCAATTCCATCTCTTCCACAAGCTCTGGGTTTAGTCGATTTAATTTTGGAACACCCAAGCCCTACAAACTCTACTATATACAATTATGAAGAAATCGAAACAACTACTGATTGTGTGTGTGATAGATACATCATATGCGAAAACAATTCAGCAGCAATTACAAGTTCAACACCATCGATTTATAGAGTTTTTATTTGTAATGACTTGGAGGATTTTTCAAAACTTTCTCTATCTATATTGGAAGATAGTAAACTTAAACTTGAAGAAAATCTTCTCATCGTCATTGAACCTGAATGTGATGATATTTCTTGTAAAGTCATCAAATACTTTACAAATTAAAAAGTTTTTATAGACTTTAACACTATATATTCAACCTATTACACTTTATTATGATATATATTTTATTACATTCTCCAGTAAGCAATTAATGTAATACTAATTATGTAATAATAAAACTATAACAATAACTATAGCGTTGTAGATGGTTATATCATATACAAAAACAATTCAGTGGCAATTACAACTCCATCAAAAATGTTGTCATATGAGTGCCATACATTCAAAATCTACATGCTGTATAAGTTCAAATCAAGTAAAAAAATAATCAAAACTCAAATGCCACTTAATTGCCACTCAAATGCCACTCAAATACCCCTCAAATAAAATGCAATATAAACTCGGCGAGTTCATCCAACGTCGTAACTCATTGCATAACCCCCAAGATCTAATCCACAAAAAAACACTTGGTAGGGAGATCTGCTCATATATTACTACTGTTATCGTATTCAAAGGACTAACACAAACTACTAACAGTACGATTTTTTACGATGTCATTCTACTCTCGGCTCTCCAAGCTTTCATTCAAGCCTCCGAGCTGTTTGATACTTTGCTACAACACAACTTCCTCTCCTACTTTGATGAGAATGAAAAAGAGGATTGTCCAAAACAGCACATCGAAACCTTAATCGATAACACAATGGATGTATCTCGCCTTCTATGATGGTAAGCTTCATTTCTATTTACTGCAGGATCCAAAGTATTTTTTAAATTAATTCATATAACTATGTATCATAGAGTCATTAATTACTATGTCTTTTAGATATAACTAAAGAGTGCTCCTGAGGAAGAAAATGAAAAGATCTTATTTACATCTTGCAAGAGATGAACTCTTAAACATTAACATTGAACATTACAAAAAAATAGTTTTGTAGATTATGTAGTATTTAGCACAAATACTGAGATAAGTTGTATTTTATTCATTTTATTTGTTATAACAAATAAAATTCTATAATATTAATCTATTTTAACAATTTACTTAGCAAATTAGTTCCTTGTATGTGCACTCCATCTATTCTTTCTACAGTATTGTCTTGTATGAACTCGAAGTTAGGATAAGTCTGTATGATAAATCTTCGTATTGAGTGATCTCTCATCTCACTATCTCCTATATCTCGTAAACTTCTCACAATTTCATCCATACTCCATCCTCTACTTCTCAGTAAACAAAAGTATACGCAATAATCGCTACATACAGTTGACAAAAAATTTTGTAGTTGTGTTTCATTACTTTGTATTGTTTCATATCCTCTGTAAATACTTAGTATTTCATTTACATCTGGGTAGAAGGAAACAGAACGCCCAAACGAGTCGAAAAAATCCACCTCTGAATCATTAGCGTACACAGCCAACCAATGCTCTCCAGGTTGGTGAGAAAAATGAGTGTTGAATACAAAACATCCTGTTGGAAAATTGCAAATTTGCTTCCAAAACTGATCTCTAGGTCCAGCGTGAATCCCTACACTTTGACATAAATCTGAAGATAAGATCGAACGAATCTGTATGGTATTCATCTCTAGCTTTCCGTTTAGAGCACTGCGTCTTCCGCAATAGCTAATTGAAGAATGCTATCCATCTCCAAAACAAAGTCTTTTACAAAGTATGCTACCAGGGATAAGCCATCAGCCGTGTTACTGCTAGTGTTAGTTTGTTGTGACATTTTTCATAGAGTGAAATCCTTCTTTAGGAAAATCACCGGTCGAATCAAATCCATAATGCGTAATGCCATCAAGGTATTGTTCTTTCGTAATACCGAGACTATCAACATCGAGCAAAGTTCCGGTAGCGTGTAGAAACTGATGATATTCTCTTCCAAAAACCCCTCTAGCATAATCTGGCTCAAATCTCCTTCCAATTGGACAATCACCAACTCTCAATACAATACTATCAACATTAGCGCGTTGCATCCTATACGGATTCAAGGCGAAACGTCCGTTCATTGCGTTGTGATCAATTAAATCTAGAGAAATTTGTTTGGGTTTTTGTTGGTCTTCTTCCAAAGTGATGTCGATCTGTGCAACACCAGCGTGGATTCCATATAGCTTTATCCTTTTCCGATCAACTGGATAAATGTAGTTGTGACCTTTCAATGCCAAACTGAGTTGGGAGTTTTGTATTGTAGGATTCACCTTAACTTTACAAAGATGAAGTTCAAATTGATCAATTCTAATCTTCTCTCCTCCTGCTGGTGACTCGTCTGTGGCAAACAAGGCTAGTTTGCTGGAGGCACGCTCAAACTCCAGCTGCATACTAGGATCAGGGATGATTAGTTTCTTTTGCTGAAACAACGCGAGATGAGGTTTCCCGGTTAATTCTATTACCTTCCCAACTCTGATTAAAGCTCTCCTCTTTTTCTTATCTGCAGTTTTGTGATCACCAGCGTCTTTGCTAGTCCAATCATTATACAACCATCCTTCCATCTTACCTTGATATTTCTTTCTGTCTGCACTGTTTTCGAGTAGTTGTGAAAATTAGGACCGTAAACCGTAATTGTTAGCGTATTCAGCAGTAGTTCCTTCTATTGCCATTTTAAACTCGCTGAATAATGCATGCATTGAATCCCCCATCCACACAGCTGCATCATCATCAGTACCAGCAATATTGGCTCCATCATCTTGAACAACTGTGGCTTCAACTTGCAGAAACGAGTTGTAGAGATCTGCAAACACATCCAACGATGGATTTATATTGTAGGAAGAACCTTCCAACTTATTACCCGTTGCTCCATTTAGACTAGTCGTCTTTTGCGAGTGATGATTGCTTGAAGCGCTATCACTTGATAAACATAAATATCAAGCTCCTGTGTCTTGATACCGGATTCTGTCGGTATTAAAATATGGAACGTCTACAAACACCTCTCCTTTTCTTTCCACCTCTTGTTTGTCTCCTTTTCACATGATCTGGGCGAACTGCGCCGAGCACACCTCCCCCAAGATCATTCAACTCTTCCCATCCCCTCTTCTTTGCCGATGCTGCAAAGCTATGTCCATCGATGACATTTTCACGCTACATTACCACCTACAGAGAGCGCTCTCTTTCCCAGACTAATTGCTCCTCTTTTCAGCAGTGGTGTTGCGGATTTGAGTATACTTGAAAAAACACTACCAAGTCCATTTTCTCTCATATTAGGCATCACCCGTCGTCCGCTATACACTCCAATTCCATTTCCAGCTCGCATCTTGTAGTACTCATCAAAAAATCTTTCGAGTCCTCAGGGTTGCATCGTACCAAACTCATTATAATTGTTTTTCTCTAAAGTGATCCGTCAACACGATCTTTCCACCATCAAATGGTATTCGCTCACCATTGTCACTCGTTATAAGTACTTGGATCAGATCACTATTTAGTGAAGAAGCGTTGACATAGTGACGATTCTTAAATTCTTGATATACAACACTATTCTTCTTTCCTTGAACTGGAACTACTCTCAGTAAAGGTACATTCGTATCTCCTACCATTCTATTATTAACAATGTTGGAATAGACATGCAGGGAGGTTAGTCCGAAATTTATATCAGGAGGTGTAACATTATTGTATCTACCACGAGGATACATAGTTCTCGGTTCAAATCCAAAAGTATATGCCACATCTCTGGAAAAGCTTATGTTTGTATCAGGATCGCTGTTAGTTAGTAAACTGGCGTTGGTGACCTTGTTGTAGGAGATGGTGAATTTTTTGTCTAAATCCAATTCACTCATTCTCTTTCATATAATTTCCTCCAACTCCTCCAAACTATCATATCTTCCATTACCGATTAAGATGAAAAACTTTTCACTTTTACCAGACACATTAGTCTTTTCTAGATATATTTTCCCTTCGGTAACGTTCTTCCAGTTATTAGAATAACACATATCTAGCAGAGCTACCTCCCATTTACCACCGTTGATAACCAAATATTTATACAGTCTCACTGTAAAATCTGAATTGCTGTTATCAGGAAACTCTTCAGCGCTAGAGTTCGAGGGTAAAGTTATCAGCATCGACATTTTCCCAATGTATGATGATTGTATCGAGCGTTCTTTCCTTATAAACTATTCATCTACCCACTCGTTGAACTTTTCTTCATAACCTAACCACTTAACCAGAATCTGTCTTTTACCTCTTCTCGTTCTTCTTCCCAATATCTTTTCAATTCTGAAACTCGTAGGTTTTTTTACTTTTTGCAACTCTTTTTCGTAAAAGGTGCCATCGATCAACTCCTCAGCCAAATCTTTTACCCTGTATACAACAGGTTTTCATTGGTAAGCACATCGGTGATTATAAAAATCTCAATCGTCCAATTCGGGGTGAATCCTTTTTCAAACGCTCCTCTTGCCTTACTAATTCTAACATTATCCCCAATCTTTAATTTTGCTTCTTGAGTTAAACTGTGTTCACCTCCTTCATACACACGATTCCATACAAGTTCCTGATTCTGAAAATTCACATCATTCGGTCTCATACCTATAACACTGTGAACAGTGTTGTTGTATGCGTTAACCATTTCTGGTAAAACATCAATGTATCTGTCATCATCTTTATACGTCAGATATCTGTAGATCTTCTCCTTTAAAATTCTGTTAAAACGCTCCACCATTGATGCCTTTATCGTGTCATTTTCGATTGTAAAGCGTTTGATTTTTTTTTCCGCCAGGAGACTCTTGACATTGACATTGTCAAACTCTTTACCTTTATCAGATTGTAAAGCTTTATAGTTTTCCCCTTCTAGTATTCTTCTCAATCCTTTGGCTACAACCTGTCCTGATTTGGAGATGAGTGGTACGGCCCATCCTTTTCTAGATAGAGAATCAACATCGATTAGTAAAAATGCTGTATTATCGTTTTCTACTTTTCGAGATCGAACATCCATCAAATCCACCTGAATCTGTTCCCCTATTCCAGCTACAATTGTAGGACAACGCTTAAACTTAGTTACAGCTCTTTTATGTAACGTGTAGGAATCCTCTCCACTCAACCATTCACAAATTATTTCTTCCCCCTCTCATTTTCCACGAGCTTTCAGTTAGGCTCTAGCTCCTCGTAGAGATGTATGTAATGCAGGATTGTAATACAGTTCTCTTAGTGTGTTGATGTCCATGAGTTAGTACCGCGAATGACCAAATTTTTTTTCTGACTCTGACGTGTTTGGTGTGGAAATTTCCTGACAGTTGTGATTCCTTGATCAGCTAGCAAGCTTTTAAATTTACTGTAATTGGTACTTCCGGTTGTATTTTATCTCCTTTGGTTAGAACATCTCGTAGTAAAGTTTTAGAAGCCCTAGGATTCAACCAACGATCTCCGGTTTTCAGCTTGTTCTTCTCCGAGTCGAATCTACCAATTTTACTCAGATTATTCAACATTCTGACACCAATCGTTTGATCACTCTTTTTTGTTGTTAAACCAGCTACCTTTTTTTCAAACTTTTCTAAATGTTTGCTTTCACTATCATACTCATCTTTTTCATCAGTGACAATTGTATTTCCAAGTAGGGTTGAGTCTTCACCATCAAATAGCTTCGTTCTTACTGATTCCAACCCGATGTCATCATCAACATTTGGTGAATGGGCGTTAGGTTTATCATCAATAAATGTGCTATTGGCCAAAGGAGGAGTAAGTTCTATCTTTTGTTTCTTAATGGGACTCCAACCAACCACTTGTGTCTGACTTTGATTATTTTTAATTTTTTCGACATCAGACAAATACTTACGTAGGTTTTGAACATTTTCATCTAACTTTTCGTGTGAGGCTAAGTCAGAATCATTAGCTGTTTCCAGTAGTGCATTTTGCTTTCTTTTCATATCTCTCACTGTTATAGCTTCCATAGGATTATAATACAATGGAGGTGTGGTCTTCTCTTCCTTTACCACTGTTATGTTCTCATTCTTTTCCATTACTCTATAGTATTCATTTTCAGAGAGTATAAAAATACGTCTAGAGAATGTTAAAGGCTGACGATTCATCTTTTTATTGATGATAAAACAGATAAAATAGGAGTTATAATAGCGTCCAAAAGATTGCCTCTACCAGTCTGAGTCAAAATTTTACGCTTATCATTAATTGTTCCTCCAGCAGTTATTTTATGTAGTTCCTTCTTGTAACGCTGCAACTCAATAAACTGCTCAGAATCAAGAGGAACATTACCTAATATAATATTTTTAACACTTTCTATCAATGATTGAAACAGTCCGAGTTGGCCTTATCGACTATAGCAATTTTTCCTCTCTTACTCAGATCATCCAGAGCTAAAACCGCCATTCTATTCCGCATCATTCGTGTTGAGACTTTCATCTTTATCCTCCCAGTCCTCCTATTCCTCCTATCACACTTTTCATTACCCCAGGAACTACAGTGCTGATAATAGGCCCTAGTAGAGCAGATAAAAATCCTCCCTTTTGCAATACAAATTTCTTATCATCTAACGTTGATTTTCTTACTAAAGCGCTAATATCTTTCGTGTTTCGCTGCAACTGATTATACTGAGATGTTGTCAATGGTATCATTCCATTTATAATTGCTTTAGCGCATTCCATTAGAGTTATAATAAGCTCCTTTTTGGCTTTGGCTAAAACAGACTTTTGAATAGCAAAGGTTGCATTGTTGAGCGATAACAACACAGCAGCATTTCTTTTTAATTTTTTTTCCAAAGCTTTAGTCATTATAACGCTTTCGTGCTGCGTTGTTGAATAACAAAATATGTACGAGGTGAAACGAATAGTAATTGTATTTATATCCTTTTACTTGGGTACATGTAATATCATAGGGAGATCTGATGTAAAGTTTCCCATTAGTCTGTGTTGATCATTCGTTTGCTCAGTCGTGTCTATTCGTAGATAAGAGTATGGTTTCTTTGTTGCGTCTTCAAAAGCCTCTTGTACATGTTTTACTCTTGAGGGAAAACATTGTCGAGCCAAATAGGAAATAGAAGAAGCATTTCTAGGGTTTTTAAAAAGAAAAAAATAATGACTATTCAAGGAAATTTTACGATTCCTTTTTAAAAACAGATTCTGAACAATAAAAAATACACTTATGTTCAAACGATGAATATGTGTTGTATACAGAGCATTGGCATTGGCTTTACCAGAAACTTCATCCATGAGATCATCAATTATCAACCATCGGTTTTGTCCATCTCTGGGGAAACTCACTGTTATATTTATCATGCCTTCATGAAAAATCACTCCTGGTACATCATCAAAGGCTTTTTGATAGGCTCCATAACAGCAGTGAATTTCTGTAGGTGGAGGGTGAGCTATAGTCTGACTAGCTTCTTTCATTCGTAAAATCGCTTGTGTCTTCCCCGATCCAGTTGGTACTGCAATCATTGCCGTAAAAGGAGAACGCATCCTTGGGTCATAATCTTCAGGTTTCCCATTCATCATAAAAAGATGTTCATCAACCAACAGTAGTTTCATTTATGATTCCAACGGGAGAGTTTCTCGCTTTTTGCATTTTTTGCATAGCGTCTTCATACATACAAAAACTCAGTAACACCTCCAAAAGTAGAAAATCCTACGACAAATACCAAAATCATTATAGCTATCAGTGCTTTACGCTTCATACTTGGTAAAACATCTAGCATATCGCTAGTAGTACCATCAACAGTATCAACTTTGTTCATCGGTCTCGTCTCAACATCATCATCTATGGACATCTTAGCTTCCAATAACAATACAATCATACAACGATTTATTTTTATACAATGTAAAAAATTATCAAAAAATAATTGCCATAAAATATCAACTCGGCTGATCCAATTAACGCCGTAACCCATTGCATCCACTCCGGGATTTAATTCCACAAAAAAACACTTGGTAGGGAGATCTGCTCATACATTACTACTGATACCGAATCTATCTTCTATCATTCCCTATCCTGATCAGTTATTGTCTTGCGACAGAGACACATCCATTCAATGTATCTCATCGAGTTTCCGAATGTCATCAGGTAATTCTTAATATGAAAGAAGTTCATTCAGCGACTCGTATTTTAAGACGAAGTTTAATATATCGTTTGTATAGACTCACATGTATCATGGAAACTCCCTGCCAACGCAGAAGCTGTGACAGACATGATAGGTGGCCTCAGCACTACTTTGTTTGCAAAACCGATGAAGCTTTAAACTACATCCGTTTATACAACGAGGGATTATTAACTAAAACTGGGAGAACAACTACTCAGACAGCGGCGGCAGCAACTCCAACGACGGCAACAACAACCACAACCCCAACGACAATCACCACAACTCCACAGACAGCAATGATAACAACGACAACAACGACAACAACGACAACAACGACAACAAAAACCACAACCCCGATGACAGCCACCACAACTCCAACGATGACGACAACTCCAGCAACTACGATGACAACAGCTTCAACAACGACAAAAACTACAAACATGCCTGTAGTTTCATTAGATCAAGTTCCATTAGATCGTCGAGCACTTGTTGATTTCGCTTTGAATTCACGAATGACAACATTAGCTATACCAACTTCATCACACCATCAATTCCATCTGTTATTGATTTAATTTTGGAACGTCCAAGTCCTACAGACTCTACTATGCACTATTATGAAGAATCCGAAACTACTATTGTTTGCGTGAGTGATAGACACATCATATGCGAAAACAATTCGGTAGCAATTACAACTCCATCACCACCAGCTTATAGAGTTTTTAGTTATAATGATTTGAAGGATTTTCCAGGACTTTCTCTGTCTGTATCGGAAGATAGTGAACTCAAAATTGAAAAAAATCTTCTCATCGTCATTGAATCTAAATGTGATGATGTTTCTTGTAAAGTCATTGAATATTTTACAAATTAAAAAGTTTTTATAGACTTTAAAGGGCCTATGACACCTAATCTGAAGAGGATTTGATTTAATTTAAACTTTCTGAGGTTAAAATGTGTTCAGAAAATTTATCTGGAGTTGCCCTCTCACCAGTAAGACGATTCCTATAGACGCAGTCAGCACTTGCCAAGACGCCTTTTTTCCCGAAGACGCACTAAGTTATATAGAGCTACAAAGCGAGATTTCAAAAATTTGGCTTGTTCGCATAGAAATAGGGCGTTCTAAATTTTAGTTTTGTGCAGAGACTCTTTTGATTGCAAAAAAAATGAGATTGCAACAAATTTTAATTTTTTTGGAGCTGTTTTTATCAAGTCAGCAATTTGTTTTATCTTTGGTAGGCTCGCTATTATGTATACACTGGCGTTCACGTGATAGTGTTTGTCATCAAAATCAAAAGAATTAATGAAATATTTTTATCAAAATAATAATTTTCATGTGAAAAATTAATCAAACAATAACATTAGTATACTTTCATGATCATACTAGGTGAAAAAAACCATTGCCGAAATTGTATTTCCGGCGTTGTTTTTTTTACAACAACGATAATAATTAAATCTGAAATACCGGTTATATTTCCAAGAAAAAACTTCAAAAGCACTAAATAATAATAATTAAGATTTTTGAAAAGTAGTTTGGAACTGAAAAGCTAACAAAAATGGTACAAACTACTTGCTGTAATATACTATATAATATCATAATGCAGATAGTCCCTTCTGCCGAACGCATTGTAATAGACCTCCATAGACCTCTACATGATACCTATTGCTGCTTCGTTGACGCAAGTGAGTTTTCTCAATAGTTTTACAATGTTTGTGAGAAAACAACTCTACACACAAAGTGCGTCTTGAAAAGCCCGTCCTAAGCCCTTTAACACCACCATATGTTCAACCTATTACATTTACCATTAACCAAATAATGCAATACTTGTTATGTAATAATAAAATTATAGCAATGACTATATCAATGTAGACATGAATATAGACGTAGTTATGCATATGTACATGAATATGTAAGTATGGAAAAACTTAAATTTACTTGCAATAATAAAAATATAACTATAAAATGTTAATACAACGGGTAAAGCAACGCATCAAATCCTACTGTCAAGTGTTAAAAAAACACAAAATTACACTACCATCGTTAGGGAACAAAATTCAAACACCATGGAGATTTACCTCAACACAAAAATTATGCAAAAAAATCAGGCAAAACTTATCATATCTTACTAAAGAGAAAAAAATAAAAAAAGCGTGTCAAAAAATTTGGATGCCATAAAGTATTAAACAGCAGCGTAAATCAACGGGGTAAAAAATTGCATAAAGCTGGAGATTAAAACCACAAAAAATTACTTGGTAGGGAGATCTGCTCATATATTACTACTACCGAGCCAAGGAGAAGAGAAATGTTATAGCCTGAAGACCCAAAATACCACCAAAAGATGCAGACGACCAAGTTTGCGGCCTAACTACTGTCGGAATATCAAGAACCAAGGACCACAAGTCGTGGCAGCCAAGAACTTAAACTACCATAACTTCCTGAGCTGACTCAGTATTATTGACTACTGAAGCTCCGCCGACCATTTCTGGGCTCCTTGTTTGTTTAACTGTATTATAACCTATTTTACTCCATGTTAATTATAACTTGTCTGTTGATTTGTGCAATTACTTCCTGCTACTTGTGATTTGCTGTACCCTTATTTGGGCATTTGTAGTTGTATCAGTATTCTGTTTGAGATTGTTCTAAGCAGCAAGATATAATGCCATTCTTATACTACAATGGGTTGTTGGTGCATAATATAACATGGTCTGCACTCTGAAACACTGAGTTGTGCGTTTGAACCATGGGCTCCGATTACAGTTGTGGAGTTGGGATGTTCCTCCGTTGGAATTAGATTGGAAGAAAACCTCTGCAGTGAGGTGTTGTTGTTGGCATTTTTGCAGGCCCCCAAAATCCACTAAAAAACTATACTTGACACGCATGATTCCTAACCATCACCACCAGGCTGCCAAGTCATTATAATAATGAAAATTTAAAGCATGAAATATACAAGCATATCTGTTGTCTTAGTTGAGGATATAAATGACAGTTGAATTTTGGACGGTGTCTTAGCAATTATGAAACAGTTACCTCACTTACAGCATTGCTCCTATGCTAAAAATCTTAGTAGAATCCTTGTAAACGATAAATAGCTGAAGACGGGTTTGGCAAGGCACTGGTAAAAGTACTTGCAATCGACAAGCAAGTATTTTGGTGGTGTATTAGTAGTAATATATGAGCAGATCTCCCTACCAAGTATTTTGGTGGTGTATTCAACTATATAAAGCCTGTTGAAAGACAATAGCAGATAACTTATGGAAAGATAATAAGACTATCAGCAGAAGGACAGCCATCCTTTTGGCGCATAAAGAGTCAAAGATGTAAAAGCTGAGAAGAAATAGAGTTGAAGACTGACTATTATCATCTTTTAACTTTCATCCTCAGTTCACCCTCAATTTGACGAACCCCTTTTACTCGTATATTAACATGAACTCTTACTTTTACTTGCTTGTTACTTCACAACACAGTGCCATAACTTTATAATAAGCAACAGATTTGCCAATAATTTTAAAACCATTACTTCTCCAGTTGTTCGCAAAATTTATGTAACCAGAGTTGTTTCTTTTATTTAATTGTCATGAGTGATTGTGTGAAGGAACATCAGAGTTAAATGAACATGTATGTAGACTTACGCAAAAGTTTGAAATTTTGTCAAGTTTATAAACATGCCACTAGTGAGTTCAGGTATTAAGCTTCTCATTCATTATTAAATGTATAACAATGATTTGTCTCACATTTATGGAAAACCAAAATATGTTTGATGCATTGTGTTTTATGATCCATCTGACAATGCTACAAGCAAGTGCTTCCACGAATCCATACTTTGTTTGCTCATCTGGAAAATGACAAGCTTTAAAATGGTTCTCACACAAAATTCCTTATGCAGCCAATTCTCCATAAGGTAACAATCACAGTGAAAAACAGCAAGTAAAACGACTATCTCCAGTGATTCTGTCCAAACAATAAGCCATTAAAAATAATCTGTTCACATTTCTGGCTCTCTTAGAGCACAACAATTTTTGCTACTTGCTGAAGCCAGTAGTAGATCAGTATGCCAAATCTCTTCTGAGTATTGACAGAGTATCGTACTTGATACTTGCACAGATACCAAATACTGTACTTACCTTAAACTTAGGCTCCTTTAATACCAACTTTCAGGTTATATTAAAACATTGTTAGTTTATGGTACGAAAAGAGAACCTATGTGAGACCTCTGTCTTGCACTACAAACTCAATTGACTATTTTACCAAAGGATTTATCAACCTATCATCATAACTAGACTGGTTTACTCATTGCTGCTTGAAAATTTAAAGAAATTGATGTTTATGTTGTTGAAATAACAATTATTACTCAAATCTTGTGTGAGAGCAATATGGCGGTATGAGGTAAAGCAATAGTACTCGAGAATATAGCTTTCGTATTTGCATAAACAGTCAATTCAATTTTGTTGGTAACTAAAAATACTAATTAAAAGGTGACATGCAAGACTAAAAGATTGTTCATGCTCATCAAACTCAAAAAATTGATGCATTCCGTAAATATGCATTGATGTTGTAGAATGCAAAGAGTTCACCGATGAAAACAATACTTATGTGTCAGCTGTGGCAGGTATGACAGGTGTGGATCACTCTTGGCACCAGTCGGCAATAGATGTCTTCAATGAAATCTTTGAAAATAAGGATTGTTCTTGGCAACAGATTCTAGTCGTGAGTGTAACCAATGATTTGAAAATATTGTGGTTCATGAAGACCCATGTGAAATATTGGTCAAGCTGAAAGCACTGCAAATAAAAATCTGCATTTCAATTTCCAACATGGTTACTTTTTAACAATGTATTTGGAAATTGGAGGTCTCAACTGGTTTGCACCTTTTAAGTCACACAGGGAGATTTGATAGTAAAAGTTTTATTTCTGCCTTTTTTGAATGTGTAGTCAGCTTAATCGAAAATATGGGTATAAGATTGAGTGAAGGCAAGCTTTTAGCCCACAAGACATGTGCTTGGAGTTCTTTTGAAGCTAGGTGGAAAAAAGCTAACAAGCATATGTGTTTCTAGAAGTTGACTCTCTTTTTTTATTTTATTTAGTGCTACAACAGTAGATTTATCTTTTCCACCGCTCACACAATTTTTCATCTCTGACTCAATCTGCTATCCATGTTTACTGTTACTCCGGCTCACTTCAACTGGGGTTACACGAACCCCAGGATACTCCCTTCTACTCTTACTGCCGGCCTGGATTATTTTTACCTGGAGTTACTTCTATCTGGAGTGACTCCTATCTGGAGTTACTTTTATCTGGAGTGACCCCTATCTGGAGTTACTTCCATCTGGAGTGACCCCTATCTGGAGTTACTCCTATCTGGAGTTACTTTTATCTGGAGTTACTCCTATCTGGAGTTACTTTTATCTGGAGTTACTTTTATCTGGAGTTACTCCTACCTGGAGTTACTTCTATCTGGAGTTACTTCTATCTGGAGTTACTTTTATCTGGAGTTACTCCTACCTGGAGTTACTTCTATCTGGAGTTACTTCCACCTGAAGTTACTTTTATCTGGAGTTACTCCTATCTGGAGTTACTCCTATCTGGAGTTACTCCTACCTGGAGTTACTCCTACCTGGAGTTACTTCTATCTGGAGTTACTTCCACCTGAAGTTACTTCTACCAAAGGTAGCTCCACCTAATGTCAAACATCCGATGACTTTATTAACTGTTGGCTACTAAACAAAGTCCTTGACTGAGATGAACCAGGCAAGGATATTTAAAGTTAATGGTAATTTTTACTATCCAAGCATACAGTACAAAAGCAGACAAACAAATTAACATTATTCGCAATTATAGCCCGATTTACAATATAGACAAACCAATGAAAGCCGTCAACTCCATTAAATATTTTATTGTGAACAAGTAAAAGACCCATTTTTTGTGATGTAACTTAATGATATGTAACAGTTCCAACCCCCTCCCAAGCGATTGTCATCTAAGTTGAGGAATAGCAGTTGTTGATAAGGTACAGGTTCTTTCCAAAGCCTTTGGTCCTTTAATTGCTCTACTTTGCACTATCAATAACATCATTAGTCAAATTGTGTAATGATCGAATAAAAAAGCCCTTTAAATGAGTAGGTCACTACCGCAAGTAGGTATAAAGTTATGCTGGTGCAGGGTGGGACTCTCTATAACATATCTAACTTTCAAAATAGCCAAGAAAATAATAAAGTTTGACCTGCTATAAACTGGGATTAAGTATCAAATAAGTAAGTAAGTTTGTAAAACTGCCCTTCAGCTTAGTAAATTTTGAATTCTTGCATTTATTTTGAATTGTTTTTCAAGGATATAAAACCGGTCTAGGAAAAGGAAAAACATCAACTCACTTGTTGTTATTTATTTATTTTTTAGTCTCGTTTGCGACTTATGAACAAATAAATGCTCGTTGATTATTTTTTTTATTTAGTGAGCTACTTTTTGTTGACCCATGAGTTCAGAACAAAATTATTTATTGATTAAATTTATTGCCAGTCTGGTTATTTTTATTGCAATGCGTTCGGCTGTAGAGGATCGTGCTGGTAGGGCTTCTGCTACTGTCCACTAACAAACAGCCGTCCACAGTGCACAGCTCGTGGACAGCAAAGCAGCACCTCTCTCCAAGAGGTAACGCAGGGTCAATTAGACCTGCAGGGTACACCAAAGAAGTTGGTAACAACTTCACTACTAGTGAGGCCCTCGGCTTAGACGAACTAGGTATAGTTTAGGTAATAATACAACTATTCATGCCTTTCTTTTGATTGAGATTTATTATAATTACAGTGCATTGGAGATAATAGTAAGTTGAGTAATGCTCTCCTGACCAATTCTTCTAGAGTACTTCATTGGTTTTAGGGTAATCAGTGGGGCAGTGTTTTAACCAACAGTGGTTCAGGTGTATTTTTTATCTTTTTGTTAAGTATCGACACAATTCACTGAAGGAATGTACAGATGTTTCTTTTTTACGCTTGGGGGTCATCTTTTCCATAGGCATTATGAAGAGGGGTAACAGGAATGGGAAGTGTCTGGGGATGAGTAAAATTGGTGATTCAGAATGAAAAGGAGAGAAAATGTTAGGCTCCTTCGTCTTTAGTTTATAGCTCTTCTCATATTTGGATAGCAAGCATGCTCTATTGCCTCGGACGCCTGGCTCTTAGGGTCAATACAAGTTTCGTTAAATTTGAGAGGGCAACCATTTTAGACACAGTTCTGACCATGTGTTGACTTGACACTAGTATAGTTACTATAAGAGCCCTCAATTACATACGGCTTTGCAAATTTTACCAACAAGTTTTGGTGCTCTTTTCCTTTTCTTCTCCTATCCTCTAGCCGCATCTGCCCATCACGTGTAAGCTGGAAGAACTCCTTAGAGTTCTTTCCTCTTGTTAACTTATGCCTCATGCACTCATTCCATTTTGCATACTTGTACATAGGCAAGCAGTTAATTAAGAAGGGTCATAGTCCAGTTCGCGGAGTTGTCTTAACTTTTGTCACAACATCAGGAAAATTAGTGTTGCCTTTCTAATTGAAGGAAATGCAGCTCTAAAAGCTTTCATTATTCAGGACAGTCATAAGTTTCAAACCTAGAGCACTCGTTCATGGGAAAGTAACACCTCCCAGTAGTTAACTGTAGCAGTTTATAATGCCATTTACATGTAGGTGATAACGTGTGTTGTAAGTTTAAACTACTCTACCAAGGCTAGAAATTTTTTCATCCAGTTTGACTCAAACTTTGCACTTGAATCAGAGTGCAATTATTTTGGTAGCCAAATGTAACAGAAGACATGTATATCCAGGGCAATAGGGGAGGGCATACTGTCACATAATGAAGTAGTAGGTAACTGAAGGAATCCATAGGTTGTTTTTCAGTCAGCTTCAGGTAAAGGGTGTGGACAAGATTGACATCCAGTTTTTTTTCTGGGGCATCCAGGTCAGGCTCAGTTTTATGTCGAAGCTAAAACTATTTGGCAAATCTTGCAGATGCTGGCTAGCTGTTGACTATTTATGATGTCATCACTGGTGAATACCAGGAGAGGTTTCGCCTTTCACGGTCTTTTCGATCTGTTAATTGATCATTACATGGGTCTGGAACAGAACCTTCCTTAGCTAGAGTTGCGGATTGCTAATATTGTAGAGGATCATGCCGGTAGTGCCCCGCTACCGTCCACTAACAAAGAGGCGTCCACAGCACGCAGCTTGTGGAACAGCAAAGCAACACTTCTCTCCAAGAGGCAATGCAGGGTCGGTCAGACCTGCAGGGTACACCAGAGAAGTTGGTAACAACTTCACTACTAGTGAGGCCCTCAGCTTAGACTAACTAGGTATAGTTTAGGTAATAATACATTTATTCATCCAGATATCATGCTCTCGGGAGCCAATTGCCTAAAGTAGTCAACAACAGCAGCAGTATGTGATAAGTGGCAATGCATTTTATCATGCTTAGTTGAGCCAATAAAACATAACTGGAAGTGTTTTGGCCAATCAGGAAAATAATGCATATAATACCGCACGACAACAAATGTACAAAGTGACTAGTGGCAAGAAATAATACTATAATATAAGTCCTCAGTCTTTTACAGCCTTAGATCCAAGATAGATGGGATGTAGAGGTAGATAGGTTGTGGATATGTCCTTTTGTATTGACTCCGGCTACTTTGGGCTCTCTGGCTACAGCGGTCATTTTGTTGCCGGCCCGGTATGTCAATGCAGGGCCGGTAAAGGTCACTCCCGGGTCAATAAAGGTCATTGCTGGACTGGTATAGTTTCTGCAGGGCCGGTAGGTAAAGCTGCAGCACCGGTATCATGTCTGCAGGGCCAGTAAGGTAATTTCTTCTCCTTCTTGGATGATGGATCTCTGACTCATTACTTTGGGAGGTCTGTCTGACTGATAGCTTCGGTCAGAGTCACCTCTAATTAATATAAGTGTGAAAGGCATGTGTGCTACCAAAATCCACCACAATATGCAATCGGGTTAGATTCTCATTAGGTGTTTTAGTTCTCGAAGTACATGATTTTTCAACTCCAAATTCTTGCAGTTTAATGGAGTTTAGTGCCTCACTTTCATGTAGATGACAGCTATCCAGCAGCTGCCTAGTATTTTGTTTTGTAATGGTTTGTGAAAGGCTCCCCGGCATATTTACTTCTGCTAATCAGATAGCGAGTTCGGAAACAGATAGGACTGAGAAAGGAAAAATCATAAATTTAAGTTCAGCAAACAATGTAATAGCTGCATTTCCTTTCATAGATCATAGACACCTCACCTGCATTTGATTGCACTGTCAACAAGCCAGGGCATATATGGCTGAAGTAGTCAGGATTCCGGTGTAGGCTGCTGCCGTGGCATTACATTTGAGTTAAAATCGGATTATGTTTCCTGCCAAATCACATTGTTTGTTCTCTCATTTACATTATCAAACTACTTAAACATTCATAGGAATATAAAACAAAGTAATATGCCCTAAAAGCATTTAAAATCAAAGCCCAAGAGGGAAGAGTAGGGTAGTACTCCAATTGAATGAGCCAACAAGCATCTTAGGAAAAGGCTAACTTGCCTGTTTCTCTCATACATTGAGCCAGCTTGCAAGTTGACCAGTTAGCAAGATTTTATTCCCAGTCATTTGTTGTATCATGTTTTGGTAGAGTATCTGGCAAAGTACATGAGACTTCCCAATTCTTCCTTGACAGAACGTGCAAAGCCTGAAAAATAAATATTTGCTAAAAATTTAAGCGTGGATAGGTTGATAACAAGTGAATGTTTTGATTCCAGCTTTAGCCTTCAAACCTTAGCTCTTCGAACCAATGAATACAAAGCTTAAGACCGGAACTGTTTTACAAGGAGAGCGGAAGGGACTCCAAACTTGAGCAGTTTTTTTTTCTTTTTGTTTCTCAGGGTGGCTTTACGGAGGGAAAGATGGTATGTAAAATTTTGTAAAGTGTATGCGAAGAGTTGGTATAACAGCAGGAACAATTTCGAACTTTTTGAGTAAACTCTGGGTTATTTTACAAAGATTGTTTCTTATTGGATATCGCTTTTGAGATTAGTAAAACTTCTAAAAAATAAGAGAACGAGCGCATGAGACTAAGGTTTTAACATAAGGTATCAAAAAAACAAGTGCTTACACTTGGAGATGCCAAAAAAACATGTGTGCAAGGCAATAAAACTGCTATCCAAGCACAAAACACCCTGCAAGGCCAATAATAATCCCAGTAGGGTTGATAATGACCCTTACAGGGATAAACTACCATGTTAGTAGGTACCCAACTGAGCCAGTACAAGATGGCTGCCTTAGACAAAGATCCTGAGAATACAAAATAATAGAGGATATTCACCAACCTGTATCCAGCAGGAGTTATCTACCTAAGGCTACGATAAAAAATTGAGCACAGGCTATTATGGAGCCCTAGGAACATAGGAGATCAATTGAAGGCAGCTATTGGACATCAGCTTACTACTGTAATAGATTTCTGTCCTCTATCACCGACACAACGAAACCCTCTCCTTCTCTTCTCACACTTCGGGGTCTATCTCGAATAGACTTTAACAACTTGCACGGAGTCCACGACCCAGACACACTACACGGAGATTTATCTAGTAGATACTTTATTCCATAATCTATTTAGCAACACAATAAAAGGGTATTCAGCACTATCCACACAACTTCTGACTCTCACAGTGCACAACTGCTCCTTTTATAGGAGATAAGGGAGAAAACTCATTAGCTTATTAGAAGTAGCCAATAACACAAGACGATATAAGATATTCACGAATAATAAGACAAAATACAAAGTACAAAAATAAAACGAGCCAATAAGAATGTATGCACATGGTGAAATAGCACTGTCCTATGTTTCCTGCTCTTTTTAGGGTGGTGGAACTTTTCCACTCCTTATTAGGAAGCTCCACTTCCTAGTCTCTGTTCCCGGTAGGTGCGAGGCTGCAGTCTCCATACAGTTAAGGTTTTCGGACTCCTAGGGGCACAGGCTTTCTGAATCAGTCATCTTGGATACTGGGCTGGGGTCCTGACCCGGGGTAGACCTGGGGTAGTTACTATATGTTTATATAAAATGATACTGGGTTGATACAGGCCCGGGGTACCCGGTATCCCTTTTTTAGTGGGATTTAGGTAACTACCGAGTGGGAAGAGTTCTGGCGGTACTACAAACTCTACTACTGAGGGTGCAAGGGGTGTAGGAGGGTTTTTAGGGTGGGAAAGGGGGAGGGGTCCGACATGACTCAATCACCATGCAAATCTCCCACACTACTTCACCTCATAGCCATTTGGCATCTTGTTCGTTTTACTTTACATACTTTTATATTATTGGTAGTCTATTTATGTCCACGCTTGTGTTAGTTATGCTTTACTTTCTGAACACGATTGGTTAAGGCCTCTATTAGGTCTATGTTTCCTGTCTTTCAGCCTATATAAGTTCAAAGTTTTTAGAACTTTTTGCATTCACTCACTCGGTGTATTTTTATGTACACTTGGCACTCTCTAGGCAATTGCCTCCCTAGAGCTGAATTTTGTCAATAAATATTGTTGCTAAACTAGCACACCAACTAGTTCGTTTGATCTGACGATTCCGTGCTTATCATGAAATTTGGTTTGGTTGATTCGTTTTTACTGCCGATACCGGTGCAGTATATGTTCTTGATGGAGGTACAATACTTGACACTAGTGGTATGTTATAAAAGCCAGATCAAATTCCGCTTCAATAAGATGATGCTATTGTATAAAAAGGTGCACATGCTAGTTTTATTCTCAAATCTATGTAACACAGGTGTTAGAGTTTGTTACCACACTGGTTACCGAACAACTAACAAGTGGAGATGTCAATGAAATAAAAAAGTTGCTGGACTGGGTGGTTAATTTGATGACATTACAGCCTGTGACAGTTTCTGGACAAACTATAGAAGCATGGGTCACTTGTCAGGGTGGATGGGTAGGTAGTTCATATGTATGTAAACCTACTATTTCTACTGACAACATTAACTACTGCTATATCTGTAATTATAATTATCTCAGTGTGTATATTGTACAACTATCTGGTGTGATGAATTGGCATACTTCACTTTTCATGATTCAAATGTGGTCCACTAACATAAAGCCATTGATGTGTGTAAAGACGGATGTATCAATTAAAATGTACTGCCTACAAGTAAAGCACTTTAATTTTGGTGCACTTTTGGTGGTTGTAGAATGCATTAGTTATTAAAAGGCAGAGCTCAAGACCTAAGAAACAGACAGCTAAGCTGACCAAGAATGCAGCCAGCACTTCACATTATGTGTGTGAGCCTATTCCTCCACCCCGAGCTTATTTTGTTAACCTTAATATTGAAAATGCGTGTAAGCCTTTCTTTGAACTTGGTAAAAAAAAACAGAACCCTGGCGGCACTACCACCGAATATGGGCAGAAGTCTTCAGGACAAACTCAAGCCCAACATCAATTGTTCTCCTCACAGCAATTGCCACAAAATGACCAGGGATTCCCTGCAGAGCTGTCTCAGCCAGGACAACGCAGTTCATTGAAGAAACCAGCTTCACCTCCCCAAATGACGCAAAGCAAGTTTCCTAGATATGAGCTGAATACCCAAAGTGATGAAAGCTTCTCTGGAATGTTGCCAAGTCTCAATGACAACTCAGGTTACCTAAAGCAGACACAAGCGTACACAGAAGCAGCCACATCTCTGCAGTATCAATCAGAATTAACGCAGAGTTATGCCAGCAATGAATATCCGTTAGGGTTTCCAGAAATTGACAGCAACGTTCCAATGTTGAGCGACCTTGAATTGTGTGGTCATTGCTCAGCTTTAAAAGACTTTCCTGCCAATCAGGTGTGTGGCATATGCTCTTGTGGTATGCGATTGTGTCTCCTACCAGAATGCTATGAGGAGTTTACCAATGATGAAGCGCTAAATGATCACATGCAGCAACGCCACTCAGTACAACAGGAGCCAGGGACGTCTATGGGTTTTGTTGATCAGCAACGCCACCCAATACAACAGGAGCCAGGGACGTCTATGGGTTTTGTTGATCAAACAGAACAGTGTCGCAGGTGCGGAGCATGCAAGAATAGGAACAGTTTTGTAGGTTTAACTGATAGCCAATGTGAGCAATGCAGCGCATTCTGGTGCTTCGTTGATGGCTGCGCTGAGGAATTTATGCAATACGGCTCGCTAAAGTCTCACCAGCAACAACAGCACACTAAACAATACCATCAATTGTAATTAAGTAGTATTTTGCAAAATTAAATTTCAACGAAAATTTCAATCTTGAGTTTTTCTCAATGGAAGGTATTTAAAAATAACTGCTGAATTGGTATTTCTAGCGAGACAGAACTCTTCTGCCATTTAATATGGCAATTACAAACAATACTTTACTTTCGTCATCACTGCTGCATTTTGAAATCTATCATAAATGTATCAGAAAAGTTACAAACTGTTTGTATAATAAACAACTACTAAAGCATTTCACTTCAGTTAACTGGCTAAATCTGTCTGTAGAGATGGTAACAGTTATGATGATGGGTTTGAAAAATAGAGGCAAAACGTAATTGAGCGAATCTGCAATACCTGCATTTTAGGCAATACCTACATTTTAGGCAACACCTAAATTTTAGGCAGTACCTACATTTTAGGCAATACCTACATTTTAGGCAATACCTACATTTTAAGCAATACCTACATTTTAGGCAATACCTACATTTTAGGCAATGCCTACATTTTAGGCAATGCCTACATTTTAGGCAATGCCTACAATTTAAGCAATACCTACATTTTAGGCAATAACTACATTTTTTTTGGCAATACCTACATTTTAGGCAATAACTACATTTTAGGCAATACCTACATTTTAGGCAATACCTACATTTTAGGCAATACCTACATTTTAGGCAATGTAATGATTGTGGCAATTGATGTTTGCTAGACTGCATTGGAATGCACTGTGGCCTTCATGCTTGATAGGCCTGCCTTAAGCACTGTCGTCTGCTACGCTAGTGTAATCTCAATCAGCCAATGGGGCGCCGGTCTGTGTGATTAGTTAACCAATCGTGCGGCGGCAGGTTTACTGATCATTTTCACTCTGCCATTCACTAAGATGCTTTCAAAGTGACAAGATAACACTAAAGTTAAAAACAATGTATATAAAGCAAATAACATGTCATATGCAGGCAAAGGTTAGTAACTTTTGAACATGCTATACTGCTAATTACATAATTTGTTCAGTCACCTTTTTGCTTGCTATTTTAAGTTCGATGTTTATTAAAACTTGTGTTAATTTTTACACAATTGATTGATGTAATATTTCTATGTACTTTAAGTACATCACCATGTTAATATGTTACATAATATCTATTTGTTTGCATTATAGGCTTCACGGTCACCATTTCATATGTAATATACTGATAGTAATAATATTATGGAAATACAGAAAGTTGATCAGTGAAACCAACAACCTGCTGAATAGAGAAATATACTTTGCCTAGAGCTCGACGTATCAGAGCTTTTAACACAAATCAAACATAGCCTAGAGTTCAACGCATTAAAAACTCTATAGTGAAGCCTAGCCTAAGCGTATCAAAGGCTAAAGTCAACCAGAAGAAAGCTGAGATCTACATGTTATCGTAGCAATACATACAGAGCGGACAAAAAGAAATACACAAAAAGCTAAAGCTTGCAACACGCCAAGAGACCTAAAAAACATACAACATAGATGAAGTCACGCAACACATAGAAATACAGCACAACAGGAACACAACAGCTAAGTAAACCACACCACTAGCAGCTCTGAAGATAAATCACGATCCTGACTAATTGTCAACGTACTGTACAATTTGAGACTGAGTACTGTTAGCTATCATATCATAGATTGTGTATCCATTGGGGGTTATACATATAACTGAAGTGTTAAAATAATTTGTATAATTTCAGGTATTAAGACTTTGTGTAATTGTGTGTATTGTATAATTTTGTGTTAGTTTTTTTACCTTGCCGCATTGTATAGAGTGAATGTGGTCGGCCGACAGGCTGTCTCATAATTTAACTTGTTAGCTGGCCGGCGTCTTTGGCTGCTTGCGTTCGGATTGCGCTTGGGTTTCAAACATTGTTTCAAGCGTCGGTTGTCGAGTTTTTGGGTGCTACAGTGGCGCGGGCTGTGCTGCTTGGCATAATTGGTTGTCACATCCTTATTTTCCAAATTTACAGCACTTCAAAATTACAGCAAAAAATAGTAAAATGGAATCAGATGAATTCAAGCCTGACAATTCTGTTGATACGAGTGAAGCTGTCTATTTAGATAAATCACAAACCACTAAAATCACTCATCTCAACACGGAGCTAGCAAGAGCGATAACTTTATATATAGAGCAGGCGGAAGAGATTTTAGAAGACCTATCATCTACCAATGAAGAGCAGCTTTCACAATATCTAAGAGAAGTATCAAAAGGGGCTGAAGAACTAGAAGATCAGTACAAGGAGTTAAACGAATGCTGTAGAAAAGCTCAAGTAGACATGGAACCCGTCATCAAACGTATGTTTGAAGAGTATATAACTTCTAGTAATGAAACAATCAATGAAATAAATTTCAGGATCCATGATATCCAACAGATCAATGAAGAAGAAATTCAAGCTGAAAAGGAATTGATAGATGCTAGACAGAAGTTTGAAGACCAGATGAAACTTTACGAAAAGATGATGCAAAGAAAACAAGCCAGGCGAGCAGCCGTGAGCCCCAAACACAGGGTTGAAGGACAGGCACAAGACTCACTTTCAGTTCCAGATATACAAAACTCTGATTCACAAAGACCAGTTCATCATGTTAGCTCTACACCTAAGAGCGATAGTCACACTCAAGACCTACCTACAGTCCAAGATGAAGAAGGTGCCGCTGCACGAGGACCTACTGTAGGTCAAGAGCTCGGAGCAGTTGAGAGGCTAACCAGTACCATCATTGCAAAACTGAAAACTAATAACAGAAGACACATAGCTGTGGAACCAGCCATATTTAAAGGAGAAGTACTGAAATTTGCAGATTGGGAAGCTGATCTCGATGACTACATAGAAGAAGAGGGTCTGTCCAAAAAAGAAGCACTGCGTGCACTGAAAAACAAATATTTAGAGGGTCCAGCAAGGGAAGCAGTAAGTGGACTTTTCTATCAAAATAATGCAGAAGCCTACAGAGAGGTGAGGAGGAAATTAAAGGAACGATATGGTGATAGGTTTAGTGCAACAAGAGCGCTCAGAAATAAGCTAGCTGTTTGGCCACGAATTAATCACAGAGATGGTACTGCCTTACAAAGTTTTGGAGACCTTTCTAATTGTGATGTTTGTATGCAAGCAATGGGAGACCTTTCAATCTTGAATGATGTGGAGGAGAACGAAAAGCTTGTAGAAAAGCTACCTGAATGGATGAAGACTAAGTGGGCTCGAATAGTGAGGAAGGTAAAGAAGGAAGAGTATCGATACCCTAGTTTTGGTGAGTTCACTTCATTTGTTGTCGAGGAAGCTGAAGTACTAAATGAACCAATCCTATAAAGAAATAATCTTGTACCAGCTGTGCCAAGAAGAAACCAAGGTTCTACACAGGCTGCACCACTTACACAAAGAAGTCAAACAAGCTCTCAAAGAACATCTTCGGCAAGAACTTTCAATACAGCTATAAAAGAAGTAAAAGTCTGTACATGCTGCAAGAAAAGTAATCATGAAACAAATGAGTGTTTCTTCCTGGAGAGAAAGCCATATGACGAAAGAATTAAGTTTGTCAGAGAGCAAAAACTGTGCTTCGGCTGTTTACGAGGTGGACACAATTCCAAAGAATGTCCAAGGAGAAGTAAATGTAGGACATGTGCAAAGTCACATTCGTCATCCTTACACAACAAAGAAAGGGCAGTTCAAGGAAAACAGCACCGTAATGAGCAGAAAAATGAACACAGAAGTGAGAAGTTCAATCTAGACACGAACAAAGAAGAGGAATCACTTGACCGAAAATAGCAAAGTGAAGACAAAAAGCTAAATGTGAAAACAACAATGAAAGGTGCTACAGCCTTCAGCATGATTGTACCAATCTATGTATCAGCTACAGAAGACCAATCAATAGAAAAATTTATCTACGCTCTTCTGGACACTCAATCTGATGCGAGTTTTATCACCAAAGACAACGTGGAAGATATCAAAGCCATTGGCAAAAAGGAGACTGTAACGATTTCAACATTGACTGGACAAAGTAAAAAAGAGAAAATAAAGTATAGCAATCTACGTATTAGAGGGTATAATACAAACAGCGAAACAATCATTAGTGCTTATGAGCAGCTTCAGCTGCCCTGCGATAGAAAGAGTATACCCGCTATGAATAACTGTCCCGAAACAGAACACCTCAGAGAAATCAAGTATGACCTACCACCATCGTTGGATATACCTATAGGCATGCTCATTGGAACGGACTGTCCAGAGGCTCTCGCCCCCCATGAGTCAATTCCAGGACCTATGGGCCAGCCCTTCGCAATTAAAACAATATTTGGTTGGACATTGTGTGGAGGAAGACCTAGCTCTAATCACAATAATGTTCATAGAATCTGGACAGAAGATGCTAAAGAATCTCCAGAGATAACAGAGCTAGACGAAAATGCAAAGTTATCACAAGAGGATATCAGATTCCTGCAAATTCTAGAAAAAGAGACTACTACAGAACCTGATGGTCATTTATCAATGCCCTTACCTTTCAGATCTCGCCCTTCGCTACCCAACAACATTGTGCAAGCACAAAAAAGATTAGAAATTCTACAGAGAAAGTTTGAGAAGGATGATGATTTTAAGCAACAGTACAGTCAGGTGATTGAAGAAATGATTACGGCAAACCAAGCTGAACCAGTCCCAGACACAGAAGCTACCAAAGGTGAAGTTTGGTACATCCCACACTTTGCGGTGCGTCATCCAAAAAAGGAGAAACTACGTATAGTTTTCGACTGTAGTGCCAGTTTTGGCGGTGAATCAATAAACAACCACCTACTACAAGGTCCAGAAACAATAAATAGTTTAGTCGGCATACTACTCAGATTTAGAAGAGAGCCGGTAGCTATATGCTGTGATGTCCAGAAAATGTTTTACAACTTTGTTGTTGATGAAAAAGACAGGGACTACTTACGATTTCTATGGCATGGAAAATCAGATGTACAGGCATTCAGAATGAAAGTTCACCTTTTCGGCGCTACGTCGTCCCCCGGAGTAGCTACATATGGATTGAGAAAGCTAGCAGTTGATCACAAAGATATATCCTTAGAAGCAAGTCAGTTTATACGTGAAGACTTCTATGTTGATGACGGCATCACAAGTACAGCAACAGAAAAAGAAGCTATCAATCTTATAGAGGGTGCCACTGCTATATGCGCCAAAGGAGGACTTAAATTGCATAAGTTAATGATTAATAAGCGAGAAGTCTTGAAAGCAATACCAGAGAGTGAAAGAAGTTTCGAGGAAGTAAACATATAGGAGAAGAACACGCGGAGTACATTAGGCTTGGAATGGGTAGTAAGTGAAGATGTATTCACTTTCAGAAACGCTATCAAAACAGGACCACAAACTAAGCGAGGAATATTGTCCACAATATCACAGATATTTGATCCTTTAGGTTACCTAGCTCCATTTGTTTTGACAGGAAGGATGATACTACAAGATGTCTGTCGAGAGAAACTTGACTGGAACACTCTCATAAATGAAGCAACAATTCCGATGTGGCGAGATTGGCGAAACCAGTTGAACCTTCTACCAAAATTTGAAGTGGATAGATGTTTGAGACCCGATGACTTTGGACAGCCGACAAGAACCGAAATTCACTACTTTGCAGACGCAAGCACCAAGGGGTACGGTGTTTGTTGCTACATCAGATTTATAAACGCTTCTGAGAAGGTCCACTGCAGCTTAATAATGGCAAAGGCAAAGGTAGCACCAATAAAGGCCATGACTATACCAAGACTTGAGCTGCAAGCAGCAAAGATGGCAGCACAGATGAGTGTAACCGTAAGGAGAGAACTTAAGATACAAACAGATGATGAATACTTTTGGAGTGATTCCACGATTGTGTTAGGATATCTAAACAACGAAGCAAGACGATTTCATGTGTTTGTTGCAAACAGAGTTCAACAAATTAGAGACTTGACTGCAATTGGACAGTGGAAACATGTTGGATCAACAGAAAACCCAGCAGACATTGCCTCTCGAGGAGCAAGTCTGCAGACATTGTTAGAGTCTAGATGGCTAGTTGGGCCCGAGTTCCTGTGGAAATTGGATATAAGTGCTCATTTAGGTGAAACACACAGCATATTGAATAGTGAAGACCCCGAAGTGAGACAGATTAAGATCCTCAACACAGTCACATGTTTCAGAAGTGGAATGAATGAAAGGGCTATGAGATTCAGCACTTTTAGTAAGTTGACAAAGGCGATAGCACATCTTCAAAGAATGGCACAGTCTAAGAGATGGAAGATGTTCAATGTGACACCTTCAGATTTGTTGGCAGCAGAAAAGGTCATTGTTAGAGGTGTGCAGAGTGAGTTCTACAGTGATGAAATTCAAGCTATAATCTTCCACAAAGAGGTGAATAAGGACAGCAAGATACTTAGTCTAGACCCAGTTATATTTGAAGACGGAATGTTGAGAGTAGGAGGACGAGCCAGAAAATCACTTGCATTGACCTTTAATGAAAAGCATCCCATTATAGTGCCAAAGGATTCGGTTTTAGCTGTACTCCTCATCCAACACTTTCATAGCAAAGTACATCACCAAGGAAGAAACTTTACATTAGGCGCCTTACGAGAGGCAGGTTACTGGATCACTGGAGCACAACGCTTGCTTCGTAGTATTCTAAACAAGTGCGTGATTTGCAGAACTAATCATGGAAAACCAATGCAACAAAAAATGGGAGAACTACCTAGAGAACGACTGGAGCCGACCCCACCATTCACACATGTTGGCATAGACCTGTTTGGACCATTCATTGTAAAGGAGAGAAGGACAGAGATTAAGTGCTGGGGAGTGATGATAACCTGCCTGTACTGCCGAGCAGTGCATTTGGAGTTGACAGATGATTTGTCAACAGATAGTTTTATAAACACAATGCGCTGTTTTCAAGCCTTACGAGGTCCAGTTAGAACAATATACTGCGACCAGGGAACCAATCTAGTTGGAACAAGTAACAAGCTAGACAAGGAGCTACGTGAGATGAGTGAAGGAAAGTTGAAGACATTTCTGACGGAAAGCCGTATTGACTTCAAATTTAATACGCCTTCAGCCAGTCACAAAGGAGGCGTGTGGGAACGCCAGATAAGATCTGCAAAAGCTATTTTGACCAACATATTGAACAAATGTCACAGTAGATTAGATAGTTCAACCTTACGAACAGCTCTATATGAGACCATGGCCATAATAAACAGCCGCCCCCTTACTACAGATGCTCTCAACTCGCCAGAAGAAACAATCTTGACACCAAACCATCTTTTGACAGGAAAACCAAGTCAATTACCCCCTCCTCCAGGCAATTTCCCTGAAGATGAGATGTATGGAAGAGCCAAATGGCGCAAGTCCCAACATGTTGCTGAGAAATTTTGGCTAGAATGGAAAAATAAGTATCTCACTATTATTACTAAGAGACAACGGTGGGAGAAACAGTCTGACAATGCAAAGGTGGGAGATGTCGTGCTGATATTAGAGAACAACCTAGTAAGAAGTCAATGGAAAATGGGTATAATCCAGCAGATCTCAATGGGGGATGATGGGTTGGTTAGAACAGTGAAGGTGAGACTTGTTAATGGAAGTTTAGATTCAGAAGGAAGACCAAAGGAGCCACCCACAATTCTTGAGAGACCAATCCAAAAACTCGTAGTTGTTTTACCATCCAACAATGACAAACAATAAATTTAGCAATTTAGGTGGGAGTGTAATGATTGTGGCAATTGATGTTTGCTAGACTGCATTGGAATGCACTGTGGCCTTCATGCTTGATAGGCCTGCCTTAAGCACTGTCGTCTGCTACGCTAGTGTAATCTCAATCAGCCAATGGGGCGCCGGTCTGTGTGATTAGTTAACCAATCGTGCGGCGGCAGGTTTACTGATCATTTTCACTCTGCCATTCACTAAGATGCTTTCAAAGTGACAAGATAACACTAAAGTTAAAAACAATGTATATAAAGCAAGTAACATGTCATATGCAGGCAAAGGTTAGTAACTTTTGAACATGCTATACTGCTAATTACATAATTTGTTCAGTCACCTTTTTGCTTGCTATTTTAAGTTCAATGTTTATTAAAACTTGTGTTAATTTTTACACAATTGATTGATGTAATATTTCTATGTACTTTAAGTACATCACCATGTTAATATGTTACATAATATCTATTTGTTTGCATTATAGGCTTCACGGTCACCATTTCATATGTAATATACTGATAGTAATAATATTATGGAAATACAGAAAGTTGATCAGTGAAACCAACAACCTGCTGAATAGAGAAATATACTTTGCCTAGAGCTTGACGTATCAGAGCTTTTAACACAAATCAAACATAGCCTAGAGTTCAACGCATTAAAAACTCTATAGGCAATACCTACATTTTAGGCAATACCTACATTTTAGGCAATACCTACATTTTAGGCAATACCTACATTTTAGGCAATACCTACATTTTAGGCAATACCTACATTTTAGGCAATACCTACATTTTAGGCAATACCTACATTTTAGGCAATACCTACATTTTAGGCAGTACCTACATTTTAGACAATACCTACATTTTAGGCATTACCTACAATTTAGGCAATACCTACATTTTAGCCAATACCTACATTTTAGACAATACCTACAATTTAGACATAACCTCATTTATAACTAAACCTCTGATCAAAGATGCTTAGCTGTGCTAAAATTTTCCAATCTCGCAAGCACTTAGTTATGTAGCTTTGAATTCCTGGTGTTTTGATCTCTCGATTCTAGTTTAGATCAAAACGGACATAACGACAATAGGCAGAACCTAAAGGCTTGTAAAGAATTGAGAATAGTTCATGCTAGTTGACAACACAACATGTAGCACAGAAATAAATCATCAGTATGGGCAAACAGCTTTTTTGCAGAGCATTTATAAAGGAAGTAAATGTGAACAAAAATACATGAAACAGCAGCCACAACTTGCTAAAAAATCATTCGGAAATTTCAAAATGTTTTCTGAGCGTGTTTTCAAGTTTTCTTTGTTTCGATGTTATTTAAATGGCTCTGTTTCATTCCCCTACTATAGCCCGGTGATACAAAAGCTCCATATTTGTAAAAAATCAGGTCATTTGTCTAACCTCTCCTTCTGCTTTTATTTCTAAACCTATTGCTAAAACACTCGTTTCATGGCAGCTGTTTAAACTTTGAATTCTTCATCCTTCTAGCTGGCAACTTCAAACATGAAGCTAAACTAGAAAAGTTGTATCTGAAGTTATAGTGGTTGTTATATCTGAAGTGATAGTGGTTGTTATATCTGGAGTGATAGTGATTGTTATATCTGAAGTGATAGTGGTTGTTGTATCTGGAGTGATAGTGGTTGTTATATCTGAAGTCATAGTGGTTGTTATATCTGAAGTGATAGTGGTTGTTATATCTGAAGTGATAGTGGTTGTTATATCTGAAGTGATAGTGATTGTTATATCTGAAGTGATAGTGGTTGTTATATCTGAAGTGATAGTGGTTGTTATATCTGAAGTGATAGTGGTTGTTATATCTGGAGTGATAGTGGTTGTTGTATCTGGAGTGATAGTGGTTGTTGTATCTGGAGTGATAGTGGTTGTTATATCTGAAGTGATAGTGGTTGTTATATCTGGAGTGATAGTGGTTGTTGTATCTGAAGTGATAGTAGTTGCTATATCTGAAGTGATAGTGGTTGCAGTTCCACAGGTTTTACAATTGTAGCACAACTTTAGCTGAGGGTAAAGTTGTCCCAGTTTCGTTAGTCAATTTTGCTATGAAGTTTCTTGAAGTGAATCGGTTGAAAGATTGAGGAAGTGCGGGCCATGTACAACAGGCAGAAGAAGGAACAAAGAATAATTGTAGTGGGCTAGCCACTAGATATTACCATATATATTATGAACTTTAGTTGACGACTAATTAGTGATGAGCAAGAGTGACTAATAGTCTGAGGAGAAGAAAGTCTAAAAGCAGTGCAATCAGGAATACTACTGCACCCCTGTATTAATCCACTATTTACCCCTACAGCTATCTATATTCATGACATACCTCCGCACCCATGTTTGTCTTCCCAGGATAATCTGCCATCATATAATTTATTCACACTTAAATATTTAGTGACCAGACCAGCTAGCATTCATAAAACGATGGAATTCTTCGCTTCAGGAACTTCAAAAGGTGTGCGGTAGGTTTTAGTGTGTGTTACCTGTAAAAACCTGTACATACCACAGAAGCACCAACTCCGCATGCGCTAAAGTGCTCCCCAGCCCTATGACAACATAAAGTGCCGGTATTACAACTTGCTAAGCCAGTAGCATAGCCTACAGAGCCAGTATTGACCCCTGCTGGGGTGGTAGTCACCACTGCAGGGCCGGTATGCACCATGCTGGGCCTAACCAAGATGACTGCCATAGCCAATGAACCCGCAAGTAGCCTGAGTGGATCCACCATCCTAGATGCCAGAAGTATCCTTTCTAAGGAGAGAGTTACCAACGACCACACAGCTGTGAATGGCCAAAGAGTATAGAGAGAATGTTGTAAAGGATTTTGTTGCCGACCTTTACTGAACCGTACTAGACAGAGCGCTGCCAGCAGGTCAAGACTGCCACCTATCACAACACTGTCCCACAGTGTTAGACTTGACAATCCAAGATATACTGAGCTATATCCACTAGTGGATGGTACGACTACACAAGAGTCCATTCTATTGCTAACCACAGATTACTGAAGAGCAGTACCGAGCCATATTGATATAGGTGTAGCACTCAGTCAATTAGTAAGGCAGCCTACCAAACTAACAAAAATTGACATAAGTATAAATATCTGTATTATGCATTCACACAAACAATGTCACAGTACAAATGCATACACACAACTGCCTCTCTGGGCTAATGTCTAAACATATATAGAGTAAATATGCAAATGATGGTGGTTTGAATCACAGCAGTCTGATTGGCTAGAAAAATCAACCCATACAACAAAACAACCAGCTGATGCATATTAATAAAAATAGTAGATAAGCTGATGTATTAAGATATAGTCAATAACAAACTGGTGCTTTATAACGCTGCCGGCTAACCGCCAATATTTGAATTTTTATAGTCTGTAGTAAGAGGGAAATTCGCTGGCAACATCTATTTCATTGCAGCTCGCCTGCTGCAACCAGTGCCAACAACAGCATTTGCTTGGGCAAATCTGCTAGCGAGTTCAGATGACTCATAGTGCGTACAATCAGAAATTGCACCAGATTGAACTGAGTCTCACAGAAGCGAGGATCACTTGCGTTAATCAAAGCAGAATAGCAGCTAGGTTACGTAAAATCAACTACAATATAAGTGTGTATTGGCCTATACGGAGCTAAGAAACAGTAAATTGCCAACTTTGCTGTGAGAGCACACAAACAGTTCTTATGTACAAGCAATGCAGATAATTTCAGTATGTACAAAAGCCTACACAGCTCTGCTGGGCACAGGAAGTTACAGCTATACTTATAAAATATGATATGCTAATAAGGCATTGAAATTACAAGCGGACATTTGGTCAGCACAAACATGCTGAAAAGTAAAATACAGACATAGAAAGACATGCAAGTAGTCACATTAATAACAATAACAGGTAACGGTAATTCAAACCATCAAATCACAGATGAGTAGGTGCTACTAGCTGGGTGAAATCTCTCACATCTGCTTCCTTGTGCCGGCCTCCTTACTCACACGCCATTCACCTGCAGCCAGCTGGCAGGCTGCTAGCTCAAGACTGCAAAGAATAAATAAGGTGAGCTTTCCACAGTTAAACAGAAGCCTCACTATGAAATTCTGTTACAGAGGCAGCTCCAACTAACAACTAACAACTAACTAGCTGTGCTTTTACATGTAGTTAAACAATCATAAGGCGGCCACTAATCAACCGAATGTTAAATGAGTGGACGAGGTTGGGGGAGTGGTGAGAATCTCATCAAGAGATCAGATACTATAGCTGGACGGTGTAGTTGAGGAGAGGATGTGTACAATTCGTACTCCTGACTCAGGTATAGCACACCAAGCGATAGGAATTATGGGAGGAAGAGACACACATAAAACCACAGGACTAATAAGAAGGTGCACACAAACAGAGTGACTGACTAAAGTTACACGCCAAATTGTGCAACTCATGGACAGAATGCACATAAACTATGTGACTACCGAGGGTTGCACACAAAACTGTATGAATAACAAGGGGCTTGCACATAACTGCTTTTCCTCTGCTAAGTCCTTTGTGACCACTTCATCAGTCAAGTCACCAGTCACTTTCCTTATCCAGAGAGTCCAGGGAGTCTGTAGACTCTGCTCCAGGTGTGTGGCGCTTTCTTCTACTACTTCAACTAACCGCTCTCTGTTCCATAAGAACAGCACTGGCAAGTCCACCCCAGGAAGAGAGAGGGGAGGGGACTGCTGGTGGGGAAACAGGAGGGGCAGCAAAAGGCTTAGAAGGCAGGGGGAGGCCAGCAGGGGGAGGCCTGGGTTGTAGGGGAGACTGCCATAGGAGCCAGCCTAGTAATAGTGGCAGAGAACTGCTTTTTGTGTATCTTATAACCAGCCAATGGCAGGGCCATGAGACCAGACTGGCCAGACCACTGGTCCGATCTGCTTCAATTTTTTAGGGAATGATGGTAGAGTGATAGGCCTCCATACCTCTGGCTGCTCCATAACTGTCACACTCTCTGCAGTGAGAAGGGGCAAGTCGGCATAGGGGTTGGGCAGTACTACACTACTGATAACTTCGAGATTCGAACTGTTGGGCCCAGTGCTGCCAAACTTGATAGAAGTAGGGTTTGCTGCATCAAAATTTCGGCTACTGGCCCCTCCGGAACAAGTGTACCTCATTCTACTTCAATTTATTCCTCTTCTATTCCTGCACAGCCATGAACAACCTTGTTAAAGGCGATGGGACAACTCTTAATTCCGGGTTAGCATGGTAGGAACAACTCTGTCTTGCTGTACAGCTCCTAGCGTGAGGGTATTACTCTCTAGCGGTCTGCCAAGCTCCTAGCATGAGGGCATTACTCTCCAGCGGTCTGCCAAGCTGCTCTGTACATTGAAGCCTCTGTCCATTTACAATTATGGTGAACTGACAGGGTTTTTTTCATCCTCTAGATGCAGGCAGTTGGTTGATAGTAGTAGATATATATGTTTGTATTGTAGCTTGTGTGTTGGTATGAAGTTTCTTGCAGTTATGAAATTGCCAGTTACGACTAGTGGTAAAATCATCAAAAATAAAGCCAGGAATTATGTCAGTAAAAGTTTAAAAACCAATTATTGTAGTAAAATATTGGGCCACCTTTAGTAATGGTAACAGTTTGAGTTAAAGTGGCGATGTCATTTGTTCTGATTAATGAAAGAAGAATGGTATGAACATTTGCAATTTATTGGCGAGCTCTTTTTTGTAATGAAAATAATCACTTTCACAGGTATTTAGGAAATATATTGTGATAAATAACTGTACTCCAAACCAGGCAACAGAATATAAAATCATAGTAAAATGTTTTCGCTGATTTGTTAGTAAGATAGTTTCGTGATAGCTGCAGGAGGTTTATGTTTTTATGAAGTTTGGTTCCAGCTTCTAAAATATGGTCATCCCAAGTGTAACCTCCCCTCCCGAATTAACGTGTAGAGCACATACTGATGTTTGATGAAGTTTATTGTAACATCAATAACACCATGAAACTACAATGTACGTAATGAAAACTTGATAAAATAAGAGCAGTTGCTAGCAAAGGTTACAAAAACAAAGTAATTCCACAAAATTAATAAAAATGATTAAAACATGAAGTATAATAATGTGAGTAAAGATATACCTCTTTCACTCTTCCAGGAAAGAGTTATGGGATTAGATATGTATTATCTATGTCATATAACAGTATGATAAGTTGGGCCAGTGGGGGCATCTAACTTTGTCAAAGTATCATGGGTAATGAAGCTATGGCTGGATCCAGAATCCAGAAGCGCATAAACCGAAACTTCTTTGTGAGGGTCAGTAGCACTTGAGACAAAGACAGGTAATGTCCATGACATGACCTGTGCGAGTTTTTTGCATCTGCCATCTGTAGTCTGATTTGCGGTTGCCAATTCTCTATTTATATTCTGTTGGGGCTTTGGTTCACCTGTATTTTCTACACTTGTGAGTTCAGTAGTTTTTTGCTCATTGTTTGTTCTTGGAATGGACTGCGCATAATGGTTATGAAACATAGTAAGATGCAGTTGGCCACAGTCCTTTCTGCTACACCTTCCAGGATGTCTACGATCCCTCATATTATGTGATGGTTTGGCGCAAGCTAAGCACAAGTTATTAGCCCTAAAAAACTGCTCAATTGCCTCGTGCGTTTGTTTGCACAGTTTATAACATTCTGAGTGACACGATTGTCCATTTTCTAATATAGACAGGGTTTCATTGACAATTTGGGTTAATCATTGGTTTTTTTGTCAACTTCTGTGTTCCTGGTTTCAGTGGATGCTAACACTGTAGCTTCCTTTTCCATTGTAGAGCCTTTATTTTGTGTTTTTTGAGCATCCGTGTGCCTTTTGTTTAAGCTGGCTAGTTGGTAGCTATATTTGCTTCTTGATTTAGAAATTTGCAGAAACCTTGCAAACTGGGAAAAAACTGAAGTATTTGATTCAATCTGCGTTGATTTTTTAATCCATCTACGACCTACTGAAAGCGGTAGCTTCTCAAGTATTTTCACGTTTTCAAGCCTGTCATTAAGACAACGTGGCTCTTTGATTGTATTTGCAGCCGTTTTGCATGACTCCATAAAGACAGCTAATTTCTGGAGAGTTTCTCCATCATGTTCTTTTATGGATGGACATTGCTCAAGCTTTGAGCAATAGGCTTCTGAAATTACATATGGTTGCCCGTATATCATACGTAACTTTCTTTTCGCTTCCAAAAAGGCTTTTTCAGAGCCAATTTGAAAATAGTCTGGGACACTCTCTTTGGCCTTGCCACCAAGATACTGCTGTAGGTAGGTTAGCTTTTGTATTGGTCTGTGTTTACCACCTTCTATGAGGCCTTCAAATGCTACTTTCCAATCAATGTACATGAGTGGATCTCCATCTCCATCTCTCATTGTGTTTATTGCTGAAGCAAGTGTCTCAGAGAATGCGTCCAGGCTAAAAAATTTTGTGATTGGGGATGTTTGTTCAACATGCAAGTTGTTGCGGGGAGTTATTGGGAATTGGGCATAACTGGATTGATTGTGATAGAGGTGCTTCCTTCATATGTGCGATTTGGACTTTGGGAACTTGCCAGCACTAGTGCTGGCTGCTGTTTTGAGGTAATTGCTGGGAATGCATAACCTTTATTTTACTGTCAAATGGTTTTGGTTGAGTTTGCTGAGTTATATCAAGTTGAGCTTGAGGTTGAATAGGCTGATTTTCACTGATCATTGAAGGAGGTCGGAACAATGGTCCGATCTGCTCATCAGCTAATGCTTGAGAAAATATGCGTTCTCTTGATTCTTCAGCTTCTATATCTGCTTGTAATTTTCGTTGGCTGATTTGATATTGCTTGTGTTTTATTTCTTACTCCACTTTGTGGGTTTCCATTTCAGCTTGAAGAATTGCTTTTTTAGCTGCTATGTTTGCTTTGGCTTCCACCTGCCTTAAACGTAGTGATGTACTAGATCTGGAAGAACCTGACCTGTATGAGGTCTTAGTTGCTACAGAAACAGACTTGTGTTTAGATTTTATTGAACTAGTTGTAGAATAGTTGACTGACTCTACAGATTTGGGCTTGATAGCTACCGATTCGTTGCCAGGTAAATGCAAAACATTATCCCCAGGGGGTTGGGCATTGTTGGTAGTAGTAGAGTGATTTTTGGGCTTAACGCTTAAAGCACTCATTTGTTCGGTTACTGTAGCTCGAATATTTTTACTGTCTGCAATGACACCATCTATTTGAAGCACAAGTTTAAGCTCAGGCTCTACAAGTCGTAACCCTGATTTCCATTCATCATGGAGTGCAATGACGTTATTTTGGCTGAGCCCCAATTCTCGCTGTATTTGCACTTACCTATTGTATGTCAAACTACTGGTGGCAATTTCTGTACGCAAGGTATTATGAACTACACTGCAGTTTTCTACAGCCTCCAACAACTGTTTGTTACATATCTGAGCTTCTAATCTGCTAGATTTCCAAATCATTTGCTCCACATTCATTGAGCTCTGCGCTGACAAGCGACCTGTTTTGACTTAGGTCGTGCTTTGGTATTGAACTTTCATCATTACTAGTCTCGTCAAGTGCTCTAATGGCTACTATACTACTACTTGCTAAGTTTGAGCCATTAGACTCATCAACTATATCTGCAGTGGCAGAGACACTTATAGCTAGGGTTAACAAGAATGCTAGTATTTCACATAGCTAGTAAATTTAAATCTAACTGAGTGAAAGTTGAGTTTTGTCGCGAATGATTAACTCCAATTAAACGGCAAAGCCCTGTCAGGTAAGCGTAAAGTCCCTGTCAGGTAAGCGTAAAGTCCCTGTCAGGAAAGCGTAAAGTCCCTGTCAGGTAAGCGTAAAGTCCCTGTCAGGTAAGCGTAAAGTCCCTGTCAGGTAAGCGTAAAGTCCCTGTCAGGTAAGCGTAAAGTCCCTGTCAGGTAAGCGTGATTGAATTTCAAGAAAAACCTGGCTGTTGCTGCTCACAGTCAATGCTTCTGCTGTAATGCGGTAATTTGATATACTTAAAGACTACAACCACAACTGAGTGCAAGCTAAGAACTGAGCAAAAGATTTTCAAAGGGCAAAGGTCAGTTACTAGGTTTTAAACAAGCTGCTCAGTGTGATGTCACTGTTGCAACAATGATGTTAAGAATAAGTTCCACAAAATTAATAGAAATGATAAAAAACTGGCATGCTGTAAACTATCCAGACTATTGTAGGTATTGGCTGATGTTACATCAAACCAGTGTCACTGTTTCTATTGATCAAAACTTCTAACACAACTTATCTGTTGACTTCACGATGGCTCTGGCTCCGGCTCCTGGCTCTGGCTTTGTGGCTGCTGGCTCTCGGCTCTTGGCTCTTGGCACTTTGTGGTATTTGTCTTGTGTTGTGTAGGATGTTCTCTTGAGTTAGCTTGTGGGTGCTGTGGGTTAGCTTGTAGGTGACGAATCAATAGATGTCCTAGAAGTTATCCTCTTGGTGAGGGTAATAGTGTGTAGTATTCTTAGCAGTGGATTAGAAGCAGTTCCGTTTCGTTAGACGTTGGATTTTGCTCTATCAGGGGTAGAGTTTCACTGTAACCTCCCTCCCGAATTAACGTTTAGAGCACATACTGATGTTTGATGAAATTTGTTGTAACATCAATGACACCATGAAACTACAATGTATGTAATGAAAACTTGATAAAATAAGAGCGGCTGCTAGCAATGGTTACAAAAACAAAGTAATTCCACAAAATTAATAAAAATGATTAAAACATGGAGTCTAATAATGTGAGTAAAGATATACCTCTTTCACTCTTCCAGGAGAGAGTTATGGGATTAGATATGTATTATCTATGTCATATAACAGTATGATAAGTTGTTGTAAATATTATGTCTAACTAAAGTTGGTGGGGCACCTCTTTCTCCATCGGATGCTTGTGAAAAAGTGATTGCTAACAAAAATGAAGAGAAGACTCATCACCATTGTAAATGGTGACTTCACAAAGGCAGCGTGAGTGATTTATTAGTAATGATAACCGCTTTATATCCATTGAACCATTTTGAGATTTTTTGCAATTGTAGTTTAATAAGGAGATGTTACTGTGTGACGATGAAAAGACGGTATCACAGCATATGTTAAAGGTTTAGATGCTCAAAGTTGTTTAAATAAATCATTGATGTATAGAACGATAAGGGTTGGTGCTAAAATTGAACCTTGAGAGACGTCAGTATGGACAGATTAAGTTTGTGAAATATCTCCTATTTTCGCCAATTGATTTAGTTTGTTTAAAAATGATTTAATGATGGAGAATGCTGTTTCCGTTACACTATGAAGTCTAAGTTTTTGAACAAGTAATTAATGATCTATCCAATTGAAAGTTTTTTCAAAATGCTAAATAACAAAGCTGCCGTCTCATTATTTAATTTGATCTTTTGGCACTCTGCAACTATATTGTGAACAGTATCATACTGTGGTGGATTTTGCTGACTACATACAGTGACCACTACTGTGCAGAGGTCCCCCTGTTGGTGGCTACCACAGGCATGCCTCCAATGAATGCAATAGATCAAGACCGGAACATATTGTAATGATTGTATTGCTCTAACAAATGATTATTACTAATAATAAATCCTACCGGCACTGGGTGTTACTACAACGACCACGAATATTACTCCAGCAACCCCGAATATTACTACCCCAACCCTGGGTAGCTACCCCGGGTCCGCAGCAAGATGGCCGCCAAGTTGAGAGTGACAAAATATAGCCTAAAAGCCTCCAGAAGTCACCTCCCGAAGATATCTACCCTTGGATATAGAGAAATGTGAACCAAAGGCCAAGAAACCTACAAAGACAATACCCACCAATCACTGGCCAAGTTAGCTATGGACTCCGCCCCTTACCTATGGGCGCCAGTGTGCTTTAACTCATTTAACCTTATATCATTGGACAATACCGCCTATCATATATATCATGTTGCTACTATATACTGTATAACTTCCTGCAATGCTTCCTGTGCATGGCTGGAACTTTTCCATAACTCTGCCTATAAAAGGCAGAGTTTTTGCCATAATCATTGTATTACCTGATACGTCATATCATGAGCAGTACCTCTTGTTTTTGCATGGATTGCCACTTTATTCTGTGATGAATAAAGGATATATTTGTACACTACTTAAACACAGTATATGTCTGAGATGAGGACTCGCTACCGTTGTTAAAGTCCGTCATTTACTTTGCAACACTTTGATTGTGCCATCCCGGCACGGGGTCACCTCTGAGTTGAGGTAGACTGTAGATTATCAGGCCTGCAGTGGCTGATGGTATTGTTGTTGCTGAACAAGACAGCGCGTCTACCAGCACAACCCCCTAGCGGAAGGTACAAGACATTTAGGGTGCTGCTCACACAAGCTCCAAGCTTATGAGACCCGTATTTAGGGTTGCCCTCAAGGCTCAGCTAAAACAAACAAACAAACGTACATTTAAACAGCAGTTGTCTTCTATATCCTATATACATGTATATATGTGTTTCATTCTCTTTTCAACATGTGCAGCTAAGCCACTCTTTTGGATTACATAATGCTAGACTTGCTAGTTAGTTCACTAACAAATGCACTGCCAACAGCCAAACTCCTAGTTTGCTCACACAGTCAGGGCAGTAGCCACCGATGGCTTGCTACCAATAATTATCTCTCCAATAAAGGCGATCTTGAGTCTGTATAACACCGAAACTGAGGTGAAGGTGTATTCTCAACTCTACAACAAGTAAAGAGCCCTTGGCTCAGGGGCATTACTCGTTGCTTTTGAGTGGAATACATTTATTCTATCCAATAAATAACGGTAAGGTGCAAGATTCAATAGAATACAACAAATTATGTCAAAAGCTCTGCCTTTTTTAAGCAGAGCATAAGAAGCAAAACATGCAATTGCCCAATAGAACATAAGTGGAACATAGCAGACGGAGTCATGGGCTCACTAGACAGTCCTTAGCTCCTGCATTTCCTGTGGTAAGTACTCTGTCTTTTATAGCCTTTAGTCCTAGCCTTCGTCAGGTATATGGGTAGGTATGAGGTGGATATGGGCTCCTGGGTCCTCTGAGGCTATTTTGGTTTCCCAGTCTATGGCAGCCATCTTGCTGCCAGTCCAGCATAGCCTCCCGGGGCTAGGGTACCCCTCATATGCAGGGCCAGGGTATTCAGTGTGTATAAAGGGTGTGTGAGTCCAATGGGTGTAGGTCCGCAAGTCAGCATACTGATTGGTAGTTGGCAGCTGCCAAAGTTCTGGTGTCTGGACGGGATGTCGTCTCACTCTCTTGGGGGTAGGTTGATCCACGGGGCTGTATCACTCTAACCTCTATATGGCTTTGTGGTAGTTCCGGCGTGCCTTGAGGGTTCCGTTGTGTCGTGGGTGTTGTTATGATTTATTATGTTTGAAAGCTTTCTGGCTATATCTAAATTTTGTTTTATTTTCATCTGCACTGTCAGTTTATTGTTTTGAGCAACAGTTTTGTCCTACCAAGTGTAACTAATACATGAGGATCACTAAACGAAAAGGTTGTGTGTATAAAAGAACAATCTCTCTGTAGAATACATATCAGTGAAGACTTATAATAGTCAACTTCCCAATCAACGCTCCTAATTTTAAACTCCTCGACGAAATATTAGAGCCAACAAAAATGGAAACATGTGTAGTTGCTGAGACCACCGGCAATATGAATAAAATCAATTTTAACTTTTCAACTTGTAAACATGAGAGTATAAACTTGCAACTTACAAGTTTGTAAATTGCTGTTTCATGTTTGTAAACTATCTACTCAAAACCTAATTCCCTGTCACTCGATACTTGGTCAATTCTAAACTCGTTCACCAATCATTTGTGAATATAACTTTTTTGAAATAATGGCAAAGTTAACTTGTGAATTACCCAAATATAAACATGTACCTCTTCAGCTAACTGATAGATTAGTAAACTGTAAGTTTATAAACTTGCAAGCTTTTATATGTACAAGTTTGTAAGATTGCACCAAACTTGGTACGCTAATAACTCAAAAGCTAATCACTTGCCTCTTAAAACCGTAACCTGTAAACGTATTCATTTTCCTTAGGTGAAACAGAGCTGATGCTGAAATGCAAAAAAACAAGAAGATGGTACTTAAATATCAGGGATTAAACGCAGTTGCTAATATTTTGACGTGATCAAATGAGGATGGAAACAAGAGAAGATGTTGAGTGTGCTGCTAGCACCCTTCCTATTTCCCTAAATTGACTGGATGTTATACTATTTGATAAGCAGAGGATCTGAGGTGATGGATAAGCACCTTCCATCAAGTTATACCTTTTTTGACACCACCCTAGAAACCCTCCATCCTCCCCAAATAGTAGAATCCGAGCTACTCCGAGCTATCCCGAGCTACCCCGAGCTACCCAAAGCCACCCCGAGCTACCCAGAGCTATCCCAAGCTATCCTGAGCTACCCCAGCTATTCCCAATTATCCCGAGCTACCTCAAGTTATCACAAATTACCCCGAGCTACCCCGAACTACCTCAAGCTGCCTTGAACTACCCCGAGCCACTTCGAACTACCCCAAGTTGTGTAACAGCTACCTCAACCTATATTGGGACCAATTAAAAGACTATACAGTTGGTTGTTGAAAGACTAAACGGTGAAAGTTGATGTGATTAGAAAATAATTATATAAAAACGTGGACAGAGGAGCAGAGACTACACAAGACAAGATGATGCAAGGTGTTGAAATGCCTTACATAAGGGGTGGAACCTAGAGAACAAGATAAATATTGGATGTTATGGATGTATTGTGAAGTTAATTTAGATAAAAATATTTGTATTATAAAGCAGGGAACAAGAAGGAAGTAAAACTTTAGTACCTCTAAAATGAGAGCAAAAACATGGATGGACAACTCCAAAAATATAAAAAACCCAAAAACTACAATTCAACACACCCCCTTAGTTGCAGGGTTTTGAATACAAACTATCCACAAACATAAATGTACAAAGAAACAAAAAACTACATGTACAAGATAAAAATACATTACAATGTGTCACAAATTAAGCCTAACCTAGCCTAGTTTATACCCACACTTTACACTATCCTACACCTAGCATGGCTCGTAACTGATCGTATCGATCACGAGGCAGAGGCTTTGTCATTGTATTGGCTACCATTCGATCAGTCGGACAGTACACTGTCATGATACGGTTATTCTGAACCTCTTCACGGACATAATTATATCTTACATCCATATGACGGCTTCTCCTAAAACTTGAAGTATTGTTCGCAATACATATAGCGGACTGATTGTCAATATGGAGGGTGAGGGGCGAACAATACATATAGCGGACTGATTGTCAATATGGAGGGTGAGGGGCGAACAATACATATAGCGGACTGATTGTCAATATGGAGGGTGAGGGGCGAACAATACATATAGCGGACTGATTGTCAATATGGAGAGTGAGGGGCGAACAATACATATAGCGGACTGATTGTCAATATGGAGAGTGAGGGGCGAACAATACATATAGCGGACTGATTGTCAATATGGAGAGTGAGGGGCGAACAATACATATAGCGGACTGATGGTCAATATGGAGAGTGAGGGGCGAACAATCTCTGTTACTAATATCACGATACAGCTGATACGGCTTGATAATCGTGCGTTACTGCAGTACTCATGAATACCGTATCGGACTGGCTCACTGCGTTCACGCAATAATTTACAGGGCCTACTAGTATCATGAGCTAATGGGGAATCAGCGAGAGACAGCTCCAGACGCTGCTTACTACCTATCTCTGGGTCCACTGATACTTCCTTAACGTCTGTGTCTGGGAGGCCAAGTCTATTCTCATCAACTACCACTTCACGGCGTGCGCCCACCTGTTTACTAGCTGGGTCATACAATCTGTACGCTTTTGAGTGCCTACTGTAACCTACTAATACCATTGCCTCAGCTTTAGGGTCTAGTTTACGCCTCAGTTCGTCAGGTATATGTGCATAAGTTAATGAGCCGAACACATGTAGATGGCTAATGTCAGGCTTGGTCACGAACCATAGTTGATACGGGGTGATATTGTTGAGAGCTGTTGTAGGAAGACGATTCCTAACATACACTGAGGTAAAGACTGCTTCCCCCCAAAAAGATTTTGGTCGATCAGCATCTATTATCATTGCCCTAGCAGACTCACATACCGTGCGATTGAAGCGTTCAGCGCAGCCGTTTTGTTGAGGGGTATATCGTACTGTTACCTGGTGTTTTATGCCACATGCTCTAAGATGATTCTGGAAATCGTTCGACATATATTCACCCCTCCGTCACTGCGTAACGTGCCTATACTATTGCCGGTATGATTCTCTACACTAGCTTTATATTAATGAAACACAGAAAATACATCACTTTTGTTTGATACAAAGCACACATCAGCATATCTAGAATAATCATCTATAAAAGTAACAAAATATTTAGAGCCACCTAACGAATCGACCTGCATCGGTCCACAGACATCAATATGCACAAGCTCAAGTGTACGCTGTGACTTGATGCCACCTGCTGACTTGAAAGGCTTTCTCGACATTTTCATTTTCACACAAGAGTCACATAGCCCTACGCTAACATTTGATAGGTCAGCACCATTGACTAGAGCTTGATTGCTAGCGGATTGGATTGTGGAATGGCATGCATGTGCTACTCGCTTATGCCAGATACTGTCTGCTTTGGCTGTACAAGCTAGATGCTCACTATTAACCAGGTCTAGATAATAAAATTTGTTTTTGATTGTACCCATGGCATGCACTATACCATATTTGTCTTTCAGCCAACACCTAGTATGACCGAACTGTACGACAAACCCACGCTCAGTCGCTGCTTTCAAAGAGAACAGGTTTGCATTTAGATTTGGTACATGTAAAACATCATTCACCGTAGCATTTCTCTGTTTACCACGGCCTACCTCTACATGCAGTTTTACACTATCTTTGCCAATGACCTGAACTTTTGTACCATCAGCTATAGTCACACTCTCAGCTTTGTCGAGAACTGTGTAGTCAGAGAAGTCAGCTTTTGATGAGCACATATGACTACTTGCACCGCTATCAATGATCCATAACTGAGGAGTGACACCGACATCATTGCCCGCTTGTGGAGCTAAAAAAGCTGACTCGGTTTCATCATTTGCAGACCCGCAGGCGGTAGATGCTTTATAACCTCTACCTTCTCCACCTCGGCCACGCCCACGACCTCTCGAACCTCGATTGTAACTGTTGTTTCTTGGGCATGATCTCTGGTAATGATTGAGATCACCACATTTGTAGCACCCCCTGGAGGGCCTACTCTCAGCAACCACACCTGCTGATAGCGAAGTGTCTGAGTTGGCGTGACTCCTGACACCACTAACACCGACCGAAGCCGGTACTTGTTCCCTGCGTGTCTGCTCTTCATTCAAAAGAGCCTGTCTCACAAACTCTAACGTCGGACGCTCCTTTTGAGTCTCGAGAGCAGTGACGATAGTAGAGTAGCTATCTGGGAGTGATCCCAAGAGCGTGACAACCTGATCTTCCTCACTAATAGGAGCATTTATCACTGCTAGACGATCAGTTAGGTCCTTCATGTACTTAAGACGCTTCTCTACAGATGTCCCACTGTTCATAGTGTCACGAAAATAGCGTTTCTTCAGATACATTTTGTTCGCTAACATATCCCTCTTGAAATGGTGAGCCAGGGCATCCCACGCTGCTTTGGGATCTTCATCGTGTCCTGTGATAAAGTAGAGCAAGTCATCACTTACGCTCAGCACTATCAAGGCAATTGCCTTTTTCAATCCACTGGTATATTTGGCTTTTACAGAGGCCTCATCTGATTCTGCAGGAGCTGTGGCGCTACCATCCACATAGCCATATAAGTCTCTTGCAGTTAGGTAGTGCTTGAACGAACTTCCAGGTAGTGTAGTTGCTACTGTTGAGCTTTTCAACACTAAATCTCTCTTCCATCTTTCACTGTGACTTAATTTAGCACTACAACACAGTTGCTTAGTGTTCCTGGGCCCATAACCTATTGGATGTTATGGATGTATTGTGCAGTTAATTTAGATAAAACTATTTGTATTATAAAGCAGGGAACAAGAAGGAAGTAATACTTTAGTACCTCTAAAGCATGAGAGCGAAAACATGGGTGGACAACTCCAAGAATACAATAAACCCAAAAACTACTATTCAACAATAAAGACTCTTTGTTAGCTCATCGCGTGCAACCGTTTGCAAATATATATTGAATGATGATAGGTTTTATGCTATGTAATTGTGCTTTATAGTGACTGTTGAATAATTAGCAATTTGATATCCTAGGAAAATTTTATGAGAGTCAGACCATTTGGTATGGCCTGGCAGAGCAACTCTAAGTTTCAGTGAGGAAAGATTGGATTTCTTATATCATATTGTGGTAGACTTTGATGAATGGCAGTGATAAACTGGCTGTTTACCACTCCAACCTCCACATCAGTGCAATGAAGTTCCACCCACAGTCATCGGAAAGATGCTGTATCAGTGGAAGGTTTACTGTGCCAGTAGCACAGCATACAGGGCCGGTATTGACTCATGCAGGGCTGGTATTGATCCCTCACCGGCCCAGTATGGTGACACAGGGCTGGTCTGAGATGACCGCAATAGTAGAGGATCTGCAAACCACCTAGGATCCTAGGAGTAAGAACAGGAAGTACCCTTCCTTGGAACAACAGATATGGTAACCACAAGCTAACTATAGCCTTGAAGTCCTGCAGAAGCCTATGATCCGACGATGGAGATAGGACTCCGCCCTTAGCCACTTGGCAACAATTACCTTGACTCATTATTCAATGGATGATTTGCTTACTATTTATATGCGTGTTCTAATTGGTCAAATCATTTCCTGTGCCTTTACTTTCATATATACTTTATGCAAATAACTTCCTGCCAGCCTACCTATAAAAGGGCCGGAATTGTACATACTCTCTGCATTCATTCATTCATGTCTTGCCAATCAACCTAGTTGAAAGCCACCCTAGAACTTTGGTACTGATGAATAAAGCCACTAATCAAACAGCACTCTGAGTAGTTTGTCTGAGCCGTGGGCTCTGTGCTTGCCAACTGATTCGGCAGTAACTATCAAAGTTGTAGCTGTCATACTGGTACAGTGTCTACTCTGGAGAGAGGGAGAATACTCGAGACTAGTGGAATTTTGTGACAACAATGCCGAAATCCATGACAAGATCAAAAGTAAACTGTATTAGCATTTAAAACTAGGTGCAATCTGTTGAGGCATTGGCTTATGCAAGAGGAAGGATTGTGTTGGAGGATAGGAGAGAAGCTTAATGAATCAGGCAACTCAGTGCTAGATCCTGCAACAGCTGGGAGTATTGATCTAGAAAGAGGAGTTGTGGAGTTCGAAGAGAACTTGTTTTCAGAGCGAGAGATATAGCTCTTGTTGTTGATAGTAGCTGATGGTATTGCTGGCTACCAATACATTGAGTTGTGTCAGTGAAGGCGGGCCAAATTTCTTCAATGTGCTTCCATTTTGTCAGCCATCGACTCTGAATTCCTTTTGTTAGGGGCTGGATTTTTTTCACTGCCGGCCCTGCAGCGGTCACTGCCGGCCCTGCAGCATGCACTACCAACCCTGCAGTGTCACTACTGACCCTATACCGGAAAGAAGAAGGGCTATAGCCTGTGGACCCAAAGTAGTCCCAAAAGATGCAGGAGCCCAACTTTGCTGCCAAGCTACCACCGGAAGGACAAAAGACAGGGAACACAAGCCATAACGGCTAGAAACTTGAGCTACCTATTGCAACACCGTGATTCAACATTATTGACTGAGAAGCTCAGCCCCTAACTTATGGGCACTTTATACATTTAGCCCTATCCTAGCTAATACTGCATTGTGTTATTTATAACTTATCTTTCTATTCGTGCAATCACTTCCTGTTACTGCTGATTTGTGCCCCATTATTTGGGCAAATATTTTCTGCTACACTGCCTATAAAAGGCAGACACTGTTTACTACTCTTTGTACTTGTACTTGGATTCTGTTTTTGATTGTACCAAGCAGCATAATACATTGTCGGTCTTATACTACACTGGGTTGTTGTTGTATAATACATTATGAATAACTCATTGAAACACTGAGTTGTGCGTTTGAGCCTTGGATTCTGAATACGGTTGTGGAGTTGGCATACTCCTCCTTTTGGAAGTGAATTGGAAGTTGACCTCGGGAGTGAGGTGTTGTTGGTGGATCTTTGATCGGCCCCCCCAAAATCCACCACAATACTTTGGTTAAGATGTTGTCTGCTGATTGCTAGGATGAGTATTGCGTTTTACAGCTAGGTTGAGGTTAGTCAAGTTTGCTCATAAACATATCTAAGGTGGGTTTTTTGAAGTACTTGTATCATAACTGAATACGAGCGAGCAGCCACGGGTTCATCTTAATTATTTCTGTCACTTTCTATCTCATCAAACTGTTTTTGCTATCGGTAATTAGAGCACGGACACCTCGTACAACTCATGTAATGCTGAGGGTATCACAACCACCCTCAGCTGTTTCCTGGATGATTCAGTGAAGCTCACTCCGCCTAAACCTCAAAGCGTATGAAAATATTCATTTAATAGTCCCACAGATTTATCACCACTAAACTCGGTATGATGCCCATATTTATTATCTAGATTAATGTTGCCTGAGGCAAAATGATGTCCATGCATGTCCAGAGCCTTGCAAATAGTAAAGATCAGAGATTAGGTGTGGTGGATTTTGGCAGCACACATGCTTTGTAAATACCTATACCCGAACCTAGAGGTGACTCTGACACTATTAACCAGTCAGACAGGCTTCCCAAGGGATGTAACTAGTAGCCATTGCTTAGAAGTAGATCATTTGTCACACCGATCCTGCAGCTTATCGACCCTGCAGCTTACTGACCCTGCAGCTTTCCTTACCGACCCTGTAGTGACTTTTACCGACCCTGCAGTGACTTTTACCGACTTTGCAATGGCATACCGGGTCGGCATCAAGATGGCTGCCATAGCCAGAGTTCTAAGAAGATCTGTATCAACTCCCGAGGATAAATCCAGGACCTAACTAATTAGACTAAGGACTTGATTGTATAGTTTTATTCCTTGCCACTAGGCGCCTTATCCTTTAAGCATTGCATGATTTTGTATGTATTGTCGTCTGATTGGTTGAAGCACTTCCTGTTATGTTTTTTTGGTTGCACCAACAAGATACAATACACTTCCTGTGATCAGCCTATAAAAGGCTGCTTTTTCATATATACTTGGCCACTCATTACTTACTGCTACTGCTGTGGACCTCTCTAGGCGATTGCCTCCCTAGAGTTTGATATGTAGACAATAAATTTATTCTATTACATAAAACTATACCTAGTTCGTCTAAGCCGAGGGCCTCACTAGTAGTGAAGTCATTACTGACTTCTCTGTTGCGCTCTGCAGGTCTGACCGACCCTGCGTTACCTCTAGGAGAGAAGTGCTGCTTTGCTGTTTCACAAGCTAGCGCTGTGAACTGCTGTTGTCAGTGGACGCTAGTAGGAGCCCTACCGACAGTATCCACTACATTGGTGGCAGCAGTGGGATAAACGCACCTTCTCACACTGTGCTCCTCTTTCATACAAGCCTTGCTACCAGCAGGCCAGTTATCACCGACCCTGTATCTGTTAGATCAGGCTCAAAACTCTGTGACACCGACCCTGTAGTCATCTGCACTGGTCAGTCACCCTTAGCTATCAGGACATAGAGTCTCACTCTGCCTGTAGCATTCATACCGACCCTGTATCTGCTCGATGAGGCTCAGAATGTTGATACCGGCCCTGTTACTGCTGTACAGGCCAGCTGCAAAAGACACCGATCCTGCAAGTGCACCGCAGGCCTTGTTTACTCACCCACCAACCCTGTGCAACTTTGTACAGCTCTGTGAAGGTTGTTACAACCCTGCAGCCCAAGATACTGACCAAGTAACCACCATTCAAGTATCTACTGCTGGTAGAGCTGATAGAAACTCTGACCCCAACCCGGGCTGCAGTTCTTCTCTCCACTAACTGGAATAGAGTTGAGTTACTCCTCTAATCGAAACCAGAGAGCCCGTAGTGCTGGGAAGACGCCAGTTTCTAATCCAGAGACTGCGATGATGGACCGTATGACTGAGGCACTGCAAGGCCGGCTGCTGGGGATGCACACACACTATTTAAGGCTCCCGTATATGAAGGCACCGGAGATGTGGATTATTTCACAGTTTGTGGAAGTGGCAGAGGCCAATGAGTAGCCTGAACACATAGCCATTCTACACCTACGAGAAGCGCTGAGCGGCAGTGCACCGGAGTATGGGAAGCCACCACAGCTCCATGGAATCTTTGCCGCCTTGAGAGCTTGCATTGGTCTGTCATGACGGGAAAGGATGTTGTCCAGACTAACTAGTCTGCACACACAATACAAAACAACCCTGCAATAGCATGCAGTTGAGGTTGAGCGCTTGGTGCATATAGCTTATGCAGATCTTCCCCCAAAATCAATGCAGCAAATGGTGCTAGACACATTCTGCACTACCATTGGCAATGCCTTTTTACAAAGGCATCTCCTGGCTATGCAAGCTGCTGATCTGGCAGATGCTGTGCACGCAGAAAACAAATACCTTCAGGTTAAAGTGAGCAATAAAGACCGTTCTGCCCATGTGAAAACTGTAGATGGTGACTCTGAAGAAGATGGAGAGAACCGACAGCTCCCTACAACACCCTTGTCAAGCAGGTGCACAGTGCACCACTAACCCCTGCTGCTGACCTGGTTGCCGCAGTCTTGGCGGCCATGCAAGCTCTGACAGGGAAGGTAAGTGCTGTCAACCAACAGAAAAAATCCTGCGCCACCACCCTGCCGGAGGCCACAACCACACCACGATGTTGGGGCTGTGGTAAGCTTAGGCACTTGTCCACGCACCCAATGGACAGCCAACCACCCCCCCCCCCCCCCCCCAACAAACAGACGGGAAACTACTGGCGCCCGCAGCAGGCGGATAGGCATCTAACCGCAGTCACCGACCAAAGAGAGCAGACAACTCCCCGTGAAGAAACAGACAGCCAGTACAACTAACTCCCTCCTAGCACGTCCCTGTAAGGCAAGCTACTTTTTGTCTGGGAAAAAGGAAGGTAGACCAGTGTCTATTCTGGTGGACACAGGCTGTACAACGAATTTGTTGTCGCGACACATATAAAAGAGGCTACCACAATCAGTCAAAAGAACGCTGCAGAACAGCGGGTCCCATGGCCTTATGGTTGACGGGACCAACACACCATTTTATGGCACTCTACAAGTTTCATTACCACTACGTGGTTTCCAGGCGAAGGAAAACGTTGTAATCAGTGAGGTTAACGAAGATGCCATCATTCGGATGCCATTCCTGATGTCACACGAGTGGGTTATGAGGTTAAAAGACTCTACAGTCATTATTGATGTTTTATTGGTTGCACCAACATGATGCAATACACTTCCTGTGAGCAGCCTACAAAAAGGCAGCTTTTTCATATGGACCTTGCCACTTGTCACTTACTGCTACTGCTGTGGAGCTCTCTAGGTGATTGCCTCCCTAGAGTTTGATATGTGGACAAATGATGTATTCTATTACATAAAACTATACTTGGTTTGTCTGAGCCGAGGGCTTACTGGTAATGAAGTCATTACCGACTTCTTTGTCGCACTCTGCAGGTCTGACCGATCCTGCGTTACCCCTAGGAGAGAGGTGTTGCTTAGCTGCTTGACGAGCTAGCGCTGTGAACGGCTATTGTCAGTGGATGGTAGCAGGAGCCCAACCGACAGAATCCACTATACCAGCACAGAACGGGTGTATGAGCAGTGTAACTAGCACAGAAGGGGTGTATGAGCAGTGTAACTAGCACAGAAGGGGTGTATGAGCAGTGTAACTAGCACAGAAGGGGTGTATGAGCAGTGTAACTAGCACAGAAGGGGTGTATGAGCAGTGTAACTAGCACAGAAGGGGTGTATGAGCAGTGTAACTAACACAGAAGGGGTGTATGAGCAGTGTAACTAGCAGAGAAGGCGTGTATGAGCAGTGTAACTAGCAGAGAAGGGGTGTATGAGCAGTGTAGCTAGCACAGAAGGGGTGTATGAGCAATGTAACTAGCAGAGAAGGGGTGTATGAGCAGTGTAACTAGCACAGAAGGGGTGTATGAGCAGTGTAACTAGCAGAGAAGAGGTGTATGGACAATGTAACTAGCAGAGGAGAGGTGTATGAGCAGTGTAGCTAGCAGAGAAGGGGTGTATGGACAATGTAACTAGCAGAGAAGAGGTGTATGAGCAGTGTAGCTAGGACAGAAGGGGTGTATGAGCAGTGTAACTAGCAGAGAAGGGGTGTATGAGCAGTGTAACTAGTAGAGAAGGGGTGTATGAGCAGTGTAAATAGCACAGAAGAGGTGTATGAGCAGTGTAACTAGCACAGAAGGGGTGTATGAGCAGTGTAACTAGCAAAGAAGGGGTGTATAAGCAGTGTAACTAGCACAGAAGGGGTGTATGAGCAGTGTAACTAGCAAAGAAGGGGTGTATGAGCAGTGTAACTAGCAGAGAAGGGGTGAATGGACATTGTAACTAGCAGAGAAGAGGTGTATGAGCAGTGTAGCTAGCAGAAAAGGGGTGTATGGACAATGTAACTAGCAGAGAAGAGGTGTATGAGCAGTGTAGCTAGCACAGAAAGGGTGTATGAGCAGTGTAACTAGCAGAGAAGGGGTGTATGAGCAGTGTAACTAGCAGAGAAGGGGTGTATGAGCAGTGTAACTAGCAGAGAAGGGGTGTATGAGCAGTGTAACTAGCAGAGAAGGGTTGTATGAGCAGTGTAAATAGCACAGAAGGGGTGTATGAGCAGTGTAACTAGCAGAGAAGGGGTGTATGAGCAGTGTAACTAGCAGAGAAGGGGTGTATGAGCAGTGTCACTAGCACAGAAGGGGTGTCTGAGCAGTGTAACTAGCAGAGAAGGGGTGTATGAGCAGTGTAACTAGCAGAGAAGGGGTGTATGAGCAGTGTAAATAGCACAGAAGGGTTGTATGAGCAGTGTAAATAGCACAGAAGGGGTGTATGAGCAGTGTAACTAGCACAGAAGGGGTGTATGAGCAGTGTAACTAGCACAGAAGGGGTGTATGAGCAGTGTAACTAGCACAGAAGGGGTGTATGAGCAGTGTAACTAGCAGAGAAAGGGTGTATGAACAGTGTAACTAGCACAGTAGGGGTGTATGAGCAGTGTAACTAGCAGAGAAAGGGTGTATGAACAGTGTAACTAGCAACAATGTATGTGTCCTGTTGTATGTCCATGTGTTTACTGTGTACAATATTTGTTTCCTTTTGTATGTATATGTCCGTTTTATATACGCGAAATTCTAACCAAAGTCATCAACTAGAAGAACCCGATGCTAGAAGGAGGAGACAAGTTAAACATTCCATAGTTTTCCTCATTTCAATATGGGAATTTGTTGTTTGCGTATGTGTGTTTGTATACATTGTATTGTTTTATTGATTGCTGTTCGGTAGTCATTGTGGTGTAAATCGCCATTCAATTTTAGACTGTTGAGTACGAGTGTGCATCATTTTATTCTACCTCCTTTCATAAGACTAAGGGTAGTACTTACATTTAATACATTCGACTTGAAGTAGTACTTACATTTAATACATGCGACTTGAAGTAGTACTTACGTTTAATACATGCGACTTGAAGTAGTACTTACATTTAATACATGCGACTTGAAGTAGTACTTACATTTAATACATTCGACTTGAAGTAGTACTTACGTTTAATACATGCGACTTGAAGTTGTACTTACATTTGATACATTCGACTTGAAGTAGTACTTACATTTGATACATGCGACTTGAAGTAGTACTTACATTTAATACATTCGACTTGAAGTAGTACTTACATTTAATACATGCGACTTGAAGTAGTAATTATGTTTAATACATTCGACTTGAAGTAGTACTTACATTTAATACATGCGACAGTAGTAATATATGAGCAGATCTCCCTACCAAGTGTTTTTTTGTGGATTTGACCTTGGAGTTGAGACAATGGGTTACGGCGTTGGATGAATTCGCCGAGTTTATATTGTATTTTACTTGAGGGGTATTTGAGTGGCATTTGAATGGCATTTAAGCGGCATTTGAGTTTTGATTAGTTTTTTACTTAATTTGAACTTATATGGCATATAGATTTTGAATGTATGGCATTCAAGTTTTGATAACTTTTTTACATAACTCGAACTCATATGGTATCTTGAGAGAGAGGGGAGAGGAGAGAGGAGAGAGGAGAGATGGGAGATGAGAGAGGAGAGAGAGAGAGAGATTTTTTAGTTTTCTATACATTCATGTATATATGGTTAGTTATGTACATATTTATGGCTATATTTATATCTACATAGAGAGAGGGGTACTTGAGTGGCATTTGAATGGCATTTAAGTGGCATTCGAGTTTTGATTATTTTTTTACTTAATTTGAACTTATATGGTATCTAAATTTTGAATGTATGGCATTTAGGTTATGATAATTATTACATAACTGTATACATAATTATAACTCATAGGGTATCTAGATTTTGAATGTAAGGCATTTAAGGTTTGATAATTTTCTGTAATTCCGACTCATATCATATCTTGAGAGAGAGGAGATATATCTACATTGAATAAATACAGTGATTAAAAATAAAAGAATATGTGAATATATACATTTATTGTGTAATAAGTAGGGAAAATCTCATATAATATAGCTAGAGTCAGTAAATACTAAGTAATAACAATTAATACATAGTCTTTTTTTCATTTCATTCAATTTTCATAAATTTTTTGCAAAAAGAAATCATTCTCTAAATGGTTAAATTTCATCTAATTGTACAAATTTACAAAAAAGGAGAATGTGATAAAATAGATATCATAATAGAGTGTAATAAGTTGAATATATAGAGTTAAAGTCTATAAAAACTTTTTAATCTGTAAAGTATTTGATGACTTTACAAGAAATATCATCACATTCAGGTTCAATGATGATGAGAAGATTTTCTTCAAGCTTAAGTTTACTATTTTCCGATATAGACAGAGAAAGTTTTGAAAAACCCTCCAAATCATTATAAATAAAAACTCTATAAATCGACGGTGTTGAATTTGTAATTGATACTGAATTGTTTTCGCATATGATGTATCTATCACACACACAATCAGTAGTAGTTTCGATTTCTTCAGAATTGTATATAGTAGAGTTTGTAGGGCTTGGTTGTTCCAAAATTAAATCGACTAAACCCAGAGCTTGTGGAAGAGATGGAATTGATGGTGATAAAGCCGGAACTACTGGCTTGTTTGTAGTGGTTGTCGTCGAGGTTGTTGTCGTCGTTGTCTGTGGAGTTGTGGTGATTGTTGTCGTTGTATGTGGAGTTGCAGTGGTTGTTGTTGGAGTTGTTCTTCGAGTCGTAGTTAGTAATCCTTCATCGTATAAACGAATGTAATTTAAAGCTTCGTCGGTTTTGCAAACAAAGTAGTGTTGAGGCCACATATCATAAGTGTCACAGCTTCTACGTAGGTGAGTAGGTTCCATGAAACATATGAGTCTACGCATACGATATTTTAAGTTTTTTCTTAAAATACGAGTTACTGAATCAACCGCTTCCATATTAAGAATTCCCCGAAAACATCCAGACGCTCTATGAGATAAAGTGAATGGTGTAAACTCTGTTACAAGACAATAACCGCTTAGGATTGGGAATAATAGGAGATAGATGCAATATCTCATTTTTTTTTATTCAGAGAGAGAGACTTTTAACCTAGTTTATGCTTTCATCATCTAGAGTTAACTGTCTTGCATTTCAGTGGTCTTTGGTTAATATGCTTCAACTAAAGCTCTATATTTATAACCTTGGGATTGCATTTGTCTTTGGTATCTCCTTGACATGTGATACTGATGATAATCTTGTTTTGAACAGACTTCAAACTTTCAAAACTCGAAAATGACAAATTTACACCTTCAATACCATTGATGTTAGTGATGATAGTAGCTATTTTCGACTCCCTGTTGGTCAAACGATTGCATTCCACACATGCAAAGTTGGTTGTCTCAAACTCTTCTGTTGGTGGACAAATCAAACGTGAGGTGTTGTATTCAAATACACATAATTCATCATTCCAAAATAGTTTTGTATTTTGAGTAAGACCTTCCGTATTATTTTTAACCCCTATTGCGCATTCCTCCTGATTCAGAGTGTATTTTGTTGGTGTATCACAAGACACAGAACCTGTAGAAGTTATTTCCTTGCAGATCCAAGAAGCGCTTTGAGGGATGAAAAAACCACAATATAATAAGTCGGGAGGGTAGAGTCGCACACAGTTTTTTCCATTTTCATCTTTATATCGTATAGTCCTTTCGAAAGGTGAAAAAAACAAGACATCATTTTTATCCATAGCTCCGGCTATACATTCATCAATTTCGTTGGTATAGAATACTCCACTAACATTGGGAAATGTTAGTGCCAGTAGCAAGATAAATACACAGCTCATTTTTTAAAATGTTTTCGCTTTCAGTGTTGAAAGTTGAATACTTTCTTTCTTGATGTTTTTTTCTATTTATATGTAAGAGGCTAGCGGCTTGTTCAGCTCTCTCAACCGATTTTGAAGATTTGAAACAATCTCATCAAAGTGGTTACCAAAATGTAAGTATGGTTCCAATCGAGATTGAGACAAAAGAACATGTGTTTCTGTCCAGCGAAATGAAGTCAAACCTCTTAAAATCGAAATATCTATCAAATCACCCAGTTCAGCATCTTTCAAACATTGCTTTATATCAACCAGTTCGATCGCTCTTTTGAGATCTTCAAAATCTATCAACTTGTCTTGCGGACAGCATACTTTTGGATCAAAGCTCTTAGAACAGTTTAAGCATTCGAGAGGATTTGCTCTTGAAATACAATTACAGCTCAAAAGCATGCTTTGTATTGATTTACGAACTAGATTGAATCCTAACACAAAATAAAATACTTCTTCGGTGATGAGTTGAACAAAAAGAGGATTCGAACGCTCTAAAGGAATGTGTTCAAAATGAGTCCTTATGAACTTAGGAACAAAATCAGCCAATGTACCAATTGACTTGAATCCTTGAGTTTTTCCACTCATGTTTCTGCTGTAGTTCAGAGATAAATGAAGCAACTTTTTTTGTAGCAGTTCTTTTATGAGTCTTCAGATATATTTGTCGAATCAATAGTTATTATCGGGTTGACTGAGTCTTCTTTTTCATCAAGAGTGTAAGCGTATGGATATCCTTCTGCTATCGCAAGTAATTTATCCTTTAGTCGTTGATAAGCCAGTTTGCTCTGACTAGTAGGTAATAGGTAGGGATTTAATCGTGCTCTCAAATTTGTTAACAAAAAGGGAGACTTCAAATCATCAGTGGAAAGATCCAAAAAAGCATTAATCCATTCATCATGCACCAAAAAACCCATTTTAGCATTTTTCAAAACTTGTCTTCTATCAATCCAGTCGATAGCATCACCCAATTCTTTTTTGGTAGGTGTAGCGCCTTCAACCATTTCAGCATATCTTTTACAAGTGATACATTTGTCATCAACGTGTGAACAGTAACAGTTTAGTAGCGATAGATTGGTTGCTTGCTTGTAAAAACTTCCTCCTAGTACACAGTATACACATTCCTCCGTAAAATAAATCCTCAACATTTCATCAGAAACCTCAGCCAAAAAAGTCTTAGGACCTATAGCATCGGAAGCTTCTTGGTGAGCAAAGTCTTCAACACGTAACATATTTGTTGTTATTCCGTTAAATTACAAAACGCGAATGATACGTTTTCAAATTGAAACATCTATTTAATCATTCATTACTTTTTCTTTTTTTTGAGGTTAATTGTTATGCTAGCTCATGTAGATCTTCATAAATGCTTTAATTTCAACCTGACAACCATCGATTGGGCAAGGTTTTACTTCTGATGAGCATTCAGTAAGCGCTTTTTCCTTACACTCACTACAGTAAATGAGATGACCACACGGAAGAGAGATATGATTTGCAATTACTTTTTTTTCATGCGTCTCAGACACACATTGAGCGAGTTTGCTTTGCTTAGTCTGATCTTTATCTTTTTTTAACGAATCAATTGATTTAGCATCATTTTTTAACAGTGGATCTTTATCATTTTTTAACGAATCAATTGATTTAGCATCATTTTTTAACAGTGTTGACGAATTCTCAACAGTTGTAAAATCATTTTCAAAAATATGTAAGGCTTCAATCATAAAACCTATTCGCTCAAAAGGTTTTCCATTTAACACTAAAACTTGTTCGATATCGTTTTGACTGTATCCTAGTTTTTTGCAAATAAGTTTCATTTCTTCGGTGTCATTGTTGCGCGTTATTTGTTTTACTTTTTCTCGATATTTTTCAACCCGTCGCTTACACCTTTTGCCTTTTTCCGTTCGCATGTAAACATCCTCAACATACTCTTCACCTTTACTCCCGAGTAAAAAATAACAGTCTGGGAACCATCGACAGTGTTCCTCCCATGGTAGATCACTCTCTTTCCATTCTTTAAGTTCACCTGAGCAAAAGAAGCATTTTACACTATCCCCGAACTTAGTATAGTAGAAACCTGCATTGGAAAGGAGTTTCATGGAGACTTTACCCTTCCATTGTTTGAAACTGTCTTCTCTAGATGTTTCAGTAGCAAAACGTGGTGTATCAGCACGATCAATTGATATACCTAGAGGTAATACTTCTGCAGTTAAATCTCCTCTTCTGATCTTTTGTTCTTCCATCGTATAACTTTTGACAATTGAGATGTTTTTCATTTCATCTGCAAGTAGTTTCCTAGGTCTATACGGACGATTGTGAGTGTTAAATCCTCTAACAAATCGACAAAACGGAAAACTTTTAGCGTGTTCTTTCATCGGATGTTCATCTTCATCCTTCCAGTTTAGTAATACCCCTTGGCAAAAAACACATCGAACAGCGTTGTCTTTTTCAAGGTTATAGAAACCAGCTGCAGCCATGTTTTCACCACAATGTTTACCTACTCGTCTCCAATTTGTAAGAAATGATTTTCTTCGATAACTTTCATCAAGCATTAAAGCCTCTCTTTCATAAAAAGAGAGTTCATTGTAAATGAACTTGAAAAAGTCCGATGGGGAAAGTTGCGCAATAGTTTTTTGTAATTTTAATGACAAAAGACTACAGTGATTATCCGGATAAGTTGCGACGACATAAGTTATTGCAGTGGTATCAGGAAAAGTTCGTTGTAAAAACAACGATGAAGTAACGAGTAAACTATCATCTATCCATTCAGCGCAGTCTTTAGTATTTTCAAAACAATTTCGAGTTTTTTGCATTTCTCTTTTTTCATTATAAATAGTGTTTGCTACATATCTGTTGTTTGTTACTCGACACATTATTTATATATAATATAAGTAGTAGCTTCAGTTATTACTCAAGTTGAAGTTTTGTTGGAAAGTTCTTTTCCTTTGATCTAGTTCGTTGTTATTCTAAAAAAAATAATAATGCTTTATAGCAAAAAAATAAAAAAGACTAAGGTTTCAATTTTTTTTCAATATACTTGAATTGATTACTATTATAATAGAACGTAAATACTTACATCAGAAATGAAGACTTGTCTTTTCTTTTGAATTAAAATGAATGATATTCCTAGTAGTTTGAACTTGAGAGCTGCTTTCTATAAAATTCGGATGAAGAAGGAGTACATTTTTCATTTTGAAGTCCTGAAATAATAAGAATAAACATAATTAAAACTTACATACAGCATTTTTTTGATATCTTAAATAGTGAATAATCTTGTTTTTTATTCAGAAAATGTCTTCACGCTTAAATCGTTTACAATTAAAACAAAATATAAATACTTACATCACAAATGAAGACTTGTTTTTCTTTAATGACTTATATACATAGTTGTTTGAACTTCAGCTGTTTCCTATGTAACTCAAATGATGAAGAAGGAGGGTTGTAGTAGATGATGATGTAGTAGATCTTCTTCCTTCAGTTAGTTTGAACTTGAGAGCTGCTTTCTATAAAATTCGGATGAAGAAGGAGTACTTTTTTCATTTTGAAGCCCTGAAATAATAAGAATAACCATAATTAAAACTTACATACAACATTTTTTGATATCTTAAATAGTGAATAATCTTGTTTTTTGTTCAGAAAATGTCTTCACGCTTAAATTGATTACAATTAAAACGAAATATAATTACTTACATCATAAATGAAGACTTGTTGTTCTTTGAATTAGATGAATTATATACATAGTTGTTTGAACTTCAGCTGTTTCCTATGTAACTCAAATGATGAAGAAGGAGGGCTGTAGTAGATGATGATGTAGTAGATCTTCTTCCTTCAGTTACTAACGATGAAGTGAATGCTTTCTGTATGAAAACAGTGCTTCTTATATAGCTTAAGTTGCACTGCTATGAATCAGCATTATTTTCACATGAATGGAAACCGTTGCTTTCGCGGGAATAACAAAATTATTTTCACGCGAATACAAACCAATGCTTTCGCGGGAATAAATAATTTATTTTCACGTGAATGGTAACCGTTGCTTTCGCGGGAATAAATATTTTATTTTCACGCGAATACAAACCAATGTTTTCGCGGGAATAGATAATTTATTTTCACGCGAATGGAAAGCGTTGCTTTCGCGGGAATAAAAATTTTATTTTCACGCGAATACAAAGCAATGCTTTCGCGGGAATCAATATTTTATTTTCACACGAATGGAAACCGATGCTTTCGCGGGAATAAATATTTTATTTTCACGCGAATACAAACCAATGCTTTCGCGGGAATAAATAATTTATTTTCACGCGAATGGAAACCGTTGCTTTCGCGGGAATAAATAGTTTATTTTCACGCGAATACAAACCAATGTTTTCGCGGGAATAGATAATTTATTTTCACGCGAATTGAAAGCGTTGCTTTCGCGGGAATAAAAATTTTATTTTCACGCGAATACAAAGCAATGCTTTCGCGGGAATAAATATTTTATTTTCACGCGAATACAAACCAATGTTTTCGCGGGAATAAATAATTTATTTTCGCACGGATGGAAACCCTTGCTTTCGCGGGAATAGAAATTTTATTTTCACTCGAATACAAACCAAAGCTTTCGCGGGAATCAAAACTTTATATTCACACGAATGGAAACCGTTGCTTTCGCGGGAATCAATACTTTATTTTCACACGAATGGAAACCGTTGCTTTCGCGGGAATAAATATTTTATTTTCACGCGAATACAAACCAATGTTTTCGCGGGAATAAATAATTTATTTTCACACGGATAGAAACCGTTGTTTTCGCGGGAATAAAAATTTTATTTTCCCGCGAATACAAACCAAAGCTTTTGCGGGAATCAATACTTCATTTTCACGCGAATGGAAACCGTTGCTTTCGCGGGAATAAATATTTTATTTTCACGCGAATACAAACCAATGTTTTCGCGGGAATAAATAATTTATTTTCACACGAATGGAAACCGTTGCTTTCGCGGGAATAGAAATTTTATTTTCCCGCGAATACAAACCAAAGCTTTCGCGGGAATCAATACTTCATTTTCACGCGAATGGAAACCGTTGCTTTCGCGGGAATAAATATTTTATTTTCACGCGAATACAAACCAATGTTTTCGCGGGAATAAATAGTTTATTTTCACGCAAATAGAAACCATTGCTTTCGCGGGAGTAAAAAAAATAATTTTCACGCGAATAAAAACCAAAGCTTTCGCGGGAATATCGCGTGAAAAAACTGCTTGAGTCATAGATATATTATAAAGGTTTCATAGGGTTAATTAGTACAGCTTTAGCTATTTAAGAACCAGTGTTTTCACACAGAAAGCATCCAGTTCTACAATAGCTAGCAAGGAAGCAACATCTACACACCAACTACTACATTTACTTGAAACTCAATAAGGTGAGAATCACTAAATAATTCTTTAACATATACTGATAAAAAACTTCAACTAGTTTTGCTATAATACTTCAGAAAGTTAATTTTATGTTTTAATATTTTGTTCTTATTAATAAAAGATCAAATAGTTTCACCATTACGTATCAGAAAAATTATTATGGTTTTGATTATGTGTTTATTTTATAAATATCTAGTTAGTTTATTCTTTTCAAAATATTTTTCAAATTCCACCCATTTGTTACATATTTTTTACTCTCTTTTCAGTTCCAACTTCCGACTGAACACTCTGAATATGAATGAAGACCGTAATACCTCATTTCTCTCAACATTCGAACCATACTCTGATGATAAAGAAAATATCCCTCCTGATTCGCATTTAATAAGAAGGAAACTGAACACAATTCGACCAAAGCCATGGGATTCGGATAGAAATAAAACGATTAACTATACTTGGACTTTGAAAGCACCATCTCCTTCTCATCTTTCCTGCTTGTCAAAAAATGCTGCTAGTTTGCTCAATTCTTGCGATACCAATGACAGAGTAATGATTGGAAGGTTTCAACCACTTCACTTAAATCAAACGCCATCATTTCTCGAGATAGTCTCCATCGAACAACCAACTGAGGATGTATATAAAAACTTATGCATTATCCGCTACAATATCGAAACATTTGGCAACAGACGACAAGTGAGGTCTATGGTGAGAAATGAGGATTACAACAAATTAGCTCCAACACAACCGGATGTTCCAAAACTGGTGGTTTTTATGGGATTCGATTCAGACAAGCATCCAATCTTTCACCCTATCAACTTCCCATCCAATATTTCCCTTGAGGAAGCTAAACAGCTAAGTAGATTAATAAAAAAAAAAACACCTACTCAGTTGATCAGTATGGTTCGTATCGCAACGCTCTCGCAATTTGCTGTTGGAAGTGTAATCAGTTTTGAATCTCCTCAAATATCAACTCAGTTAACATTACCTAATGGAGATGTGGTGATGAATGCGCTACTGGTAAACTACAGATGTTTGCAATATGATGGTTTGATGATGGGAGTTCTATATATACCTGAAAAACACGCTAGCAACATCAAACAAATTGGAACAGGAGTCATACTTGTAAGAAATCGTGAAGTTAGTAGATTTGGTTATCATCGACATGATATAATCACATTCACAGCATTACAAGCGATAGAAACGGCTCAAAACCTATCCAACAAACTTGATGATTCCAACCAGATGAAGTACTTTACTACAGATGAGGTTGTTGAGAACAAGGTCTTAGTGCTTTCAATGGGAGTGGGAAACACATCTTCTACATCTTTGAGAGAACCAGCACCCCCTGGTGAAAGCTATATTCAAAAAGAGCATGTCAGACAAGACAACATAGTGAGTATTTTTTATTTAATGTAAACTAACTGATATAAGTAATACTTCCAATTAGATAATATTTATTTATAAAGCAATTGTTTTTTGTTTTGCTTTAGATAGAAGAGAGAGAATCAAAAACACTTGATGAAAATTATGCTCAAGAAAAAACAAACTGAACAATATAACTTGGTGAGGTGAGTTACTTCCCTTTACTATATAATGTTAACTAACCAATGTAAAAAGAACTATAATTCAAATTCATGTAATTATTTTACATTTTTGTTTAATCATCCTATACTAATACATAACTTTTGATTTTAGTTCATTATGGAATCAAAAGTACATAGAACAGAAGTCTTCCTTCCTAGTTATAACATCAGTACAACAATGACAACATTGTAAAGAAAAAGACTATCAACCATTGATTGTCATTACAAGTTGTAGTGCTTTGAATTACTTAGTATTTACTAACTCTAGCTATATTATACAAGAATATTTTGCTACTTATTATGTAATAAATGTATATAATCATATATTGATTCAATGTAGTCTCCTCATTCTTCTCTTCTCTCTCAAAATATCATATGAGTTCGAGTTATGTAAAAAAATTATCAAAACTTGAATGCCATGCATTCAAAATGTATATGCTATAAGTTCAAATTAAGTAAAAAAATAATCAAAACTCAAATGCCACTTAAATGCCACTCAAATGCCACTCAAGTACCCCTCAAATGAAATACAATATAAACTCGGCGAATCCATCCAACGTCGTAACTCATTGCATAACCTCCAAGATCTGATCCACAAAAAAAACACTTGGTAGGGAGATCTGCTCATATATTACTACTTGCGACTTGAAGTAGTAATTATGTTTAATACATTCGACTTGAAGTGGTACTTACATTTAATACATGCGACTTAAAGTAGTACTTACATTTAATACATTCGACTTGAAGTAGTACTTAAATTTAATACATGCGACTTGAAGTAGTAATTACGTTTAATACATGCGAATTGAAGTAGTACTTACATTTAATACATGCGACTTGAAGTAGTACTTACATTTAATACATTCGACTTGAAGTAGTACTTACATTTAATACATGCGACTTGAAGTAGTAATTACGTTTAATACATTTGACTTGAAGTAGTACTTACATTTAATACATTCGACTTGAAGTAGTACTTACATTTAATACATGCAACTTGGAGTTGTACTTACATTTGATACATTCGACTTGAAGTAGTACTTACATTTAATACATGCGACTTGAAGTAGTACTTACATTTAATACATGCAACTTGGAGTTGTACTTACATTTGATACATTCGACTTGAAGTAGTACTTACATTTAATACATTCGACTTGAAGTAGTACTTACATTTATTACATGCAACTTGGAGTTGTACTTACATTTGATACATTCGACTTGAAGTAGTACTTACATTTAACACATGCGACTTGAAGTTGTACTTACATTTAACACATTCAGTCAGTTTGAGCTGATGAATCTCAGATACTTCCTCTCCGTTGTTAGACTTTATGTAGCAAGCTGACCTGGAGTTGTCTGGAGCAAGGGGCTACACGTGGCGAGAGACAGCTGCTGTCAAGTAATGATTGACAACCTAGATTGAGATAAGGGTGGCAGAGGTTCCATACCAACACCTATCCAGACACAATGCGGAGTGGTGTATGTGAGAGGAAGACGAATTCTCTACACTATGTTTGTACTTTTATATGTCGGTATGTATGCTCACAGGTTGGTGCATTTCCACTTATCTTTGTATGCATATAGGAATGCATATGTGTACAGCTATGCAACCTCGTACTTGTGTATGCACATATGTATGTATGCGTGCACATGTGTGTGTATGCGCATCTGTATGTATGTGTGCACATTTGTATGTATGCACATATGTATGTGTGTGTGCACATTTGGGTGTATGCACATATGTATGTATGTGTGTGCATATGTATGTATGTGCATATATATGTATGTACATATGTACATATGTTTGTATGCATGCACTTATGAATGCAAGTCTTTTATGCCTGTATGTATGCATGTGTGTACATATGTACATACTTACATAAGTGTGTACATATGTATGTATGTAAGTATGTTTGCACTTATGTATGTACATACATATGTACGTACACATGCATGAATACAATGTATGGATGTATGTATGTATGTATGTACGCACGCACGCACGCACGTACGTACGTACGCACGCACGCACGCACGCACGCACGCAGGCACGCACGCACGTACGTACGTACGTATGTATGTATGTATGTATGTATGTATGTATGTATGTATGTATGTATGTATGTATGTGTGTATGTATGCGTGCGTGCGTGCGTACGTGTGCGTGCGTGTATGTGTGCGTGTGTGTGTGTATGTATGTATGTTCTTGCCACTGACATGAAGAGTGAAACGTTTTGTGTAACGATAACAAACATTAATTACTACATCGTACATGGTAAATACGCAAATAGTTAACAAATGATTTTACACAGATTCCTGACAAACAAAGGTGATTCATAATGGTTGTGGTGGTAACGGCATGGCAGTTGGTAACCAATGAATAGCTGGCTATGAATATTAATTTAGTTAATTCAATAGCAGAGCTTGTTGAAGGAAGCTGTGAGTACATACAGCCGAGACAATCTGTTACAGCAGGAAGCTTTGTACCTACTCAAGGTATACCTACTCTAGGTATAGCATTCGTTCCCTGGCGTCTTAACGAATCTAATTGTTGTTTTTGCAAATGGTTATATGCTTTGTCAATGTTTTCTTTTTGAATTTTGAATAAATTATAATTTTGCATGGGGTATAAGTTTACTGCTTTTAGGCGATGAAAGAAGTTGCCATGCTGGACTGTTATGTGGCAACAGTTTAATTTGGCACGATGTATTTTAGGTGCTACAAATTCATCCAAAAACTAACAAACCATTTAACCAAAAGATGAGGTGGATTGTGCTCTGGACTATCGCTGTCTGCATACTCATATTTCTACCACACACATCTCAGGCTACTTTTGGATACAATTTCCACTTCTCTCCCGTAAGTTGTTATTTACATGTCAGTTTTTGCAAGGCTTGTATTTTCATCCAATTGAATGTTAAACAGTTCTGCCAAATTCAAGTACCAGAGAGACTATTTGGCGGTGGCATTTTCCTTTTTCAAATGCGGCTATTGATTTATTCAGACAACAATAACGACACACTTGACAACTCTCACTGCAAGAAGTATTGCAATGTCATTATAACACAGTGATCTGTCGGCTAATGCACTGCACCTACTTGACATATTTGGTCCACATGTATAATACTGCATGTTCACACTAATCGTACAATACATCGTGTGTCGCAACACAAACGTGTCTACTTATCACTTGTACAAACGTGTCTACTTATCACTTGTACAAGCGTGTCTACTGATCACTTGTACAAACGTGTCTACTTATCACTTGTACAAACGTGTCTACTTATCACTTGTACACACGTGTCTACTGATCACTTGTACAAACGTGTCTACTTATCACTTGTACAAACGTGTCTACTTATCACTTGTACAAATGTGTCTACTTATTACTTGTACAAACGTGTCTACTCATCACTTGTACAAACGTGTCTACTTATCACTTGTACACACGTGTCTACTGATCACTTGTACAAACGTGTCTACTTATCACTTGTACAAACGTGTCTACTTATCACTTGTACAAACGTGTCTACTTATCACTTGTACAAACGTGTCTACTCATCACTTGTACAAACGTGTCTACTGATCAATTGTACAAACGTGTCTACTCATCACTTGTACAAACGCGTCTACTGATCAATTGTACAAACGTGTCTACTTATCACTTGTACACACGTGTCTACTCATCACTTGTACAAACGTGTCTACTTATCACTTGTACAGACGTGTCTACTCATCACTTGTACAAACGTGTCTACTTTTCACTTGTACAAACGTGTCTACTTATCACTTGCACAAACGTGTCTACTCATCACTTGTATTTGTTGTAGAGCTCAAGCAGATGCTGTTCATACGGCAGAAAGAAAGTGTGTCCATACCTCGCCTCCTCAATCTTTGGTCAGAGGCCTTGCTACTATAGAACATACTGCCGACGTCCCTGCGGTAGACGACATTATTAATATGTTTGAAAAAGAACTTGATAGATTTTCTCACTTTTATGATAGAACTGTGACCGGAGAGGTTATGGTTGCTGCTATTTTATTTTTGTCTCCAAATCTTTGTATAAGAACTGATTAGTTTTGCTAAGGGTCTTAAGATATATTATATTTTTTAATTTATTTGTGTATTCAATGATGAGCATACATTTTCTGACACACATAGCCAACTGATATGGTGCTAGTAACTGTAGATGAGCAATGAATTTAGTGAGTGCTCATTACAAATCATAAATCTCAACAAGTCAGGTCAATGGGTGGAATAATTATAAACAGTGGTTCATCCGGCAATCACAGCCGGACATATATGATTGTATATAACTACTGTCATGTACCGACTAATACAAGACATAAACTAACGCTGCACTAATATGTCAACATATATAGTTTGATTTCTGTTCAATATAATACATTAGATAGTATAATGTATTGTAATAAGAGTTATTACAATATAACCTAAAATAATATTATAATATAATATAATTGAATATAATATATTGAAATATGGTATAATTTAATCGAACATGATACAGTATGATGTAATATAATATAACATGATATAATTTAGTATAATAGAACATAATATATGACAATATGATATAATACAGTAAGACATAATATAACGTGGTAAGATCTGAAATTACATAATCTAATATAACTAAAATATTACAATATGATATAATAGAATGTATTATGGAAGCAGTATAATACATTGAATTATCTTACTTTATATCATGCTTTATTATAAAGTATTACTTATATAATATAATATAATATAATGAGCCTGAATAGTCAGCAGATGGTTATTGGTTCTACATTCTCTATCTATTAGTTCAATATTGGCTATCGACTCTGTAGTCGACCGAGTATTGCAAAAACCTTCAAATTATTTAATCTGTCGCGAGTCTTGGTTTCTATTTGCTCAATTGTTAGTGGAAATAGAGTGTGTGCACTTAATGCACCAGTGGCATACCTTTACATGCAAAACATAAAATTGTGAAATACCATAAAAAAACCTAAAAAAAAACAATGATGGATTGAATTAGCAATGACAACACCGAAAGGTTGGTTGGGTATCAGCTAAGTGCTTTGCTCGAAATGCCTGAAATAGCTAATAGTTAAACATTGTTATCACTGGTTACATTAACCAAAGGTACTAAAAAGCAGTTGTAGTTGTAATGTTTTTCTCATTTCAATTATGTGTTACACTTATCAAAAAGACATTTTATTTCGCTTTGCTGCAATAAAAAAACTAACAGAAGTTTTGCGAAAGACTTTACAAGCGTTTCACATGGTTCAGGTCTGGTTTACAATTGCATTCTGTATTAAACCAGTCAGAATGTTAGTGTGCTGTATTCATGCTTTATTGGACACTCACAGTTATGTAAAATGTGTTTCAAGTAACAAAAACCACAAATATAAAAGCATGACTCTGGCAAAATGATATAAAAGAAATAGACCATAAAATGTTACCAAACAACATTTGTGCTACATTATTCAAAACTGCGGTGTGCTTTAATCTCAAACTCAGGTATTTCCATCACTGGAGTGATTCAAATAGGGATGTGTAACACGACTATCTTGATTTGTGTGACATACATACAACTGTTGATGAGAGATGAGCTGTTATCTATGATAAATGGGCCACGGTACAATGGGATTACTATAATACTCCTGTTAGAAAGCAATTGTGGAGCTCAAATGTGTGTTAGATTAGAGTCTCTGTGCAGTGCAACAAGCGATGTGTTTTTCAGAGTCAATTGACGCGTATTCATACTGTTGTAAAAGCATGGCACACACAGCCCTGGCATTTCCTACATCCTTGTACTGGCTGCATATACTTAACAGTTACTTTTGCTAGATCAGATCAGAAGTAAAAGAAAATTGGCTTTCACAAACAACCAGAAACTGAAGCTGGAACTATTGCTTTAGGCGTCTGTTTGAGCTGAGCACAACCAAACAAGAAATAACAAATATATTTGGTTGAGGAAGCGCGGACAGACAGACACAAAGTCTGGAGGAACTGGACTAGTCAAGCCACCGTCTCGGACCTGCTCCCCCGAGATCCTGAGAATGCACATGTGCTTGTGAATTTGCTGAATGTACTTTAATTGGATAATATTAGTTAAATTTCACGCGCTATTGAATATAATTGGACATGTCGTAATTGTAAGTGATACTTCCTGCTTCATAAAAATAACCAAACGGTTCTAATAGCCTTTTGTGCCCTTTCGCAAACTACACCTCAAGTATGATTAGTGTAATTGTATTCTATTGTTTATGCTGTGCCTCCAAGCAACTCTAAAGAAAAGCTTTGTAAGCCAGAAGCTTGAATGAGCAACACCCTATACCCAGACCTATACCTCTACCCCTACCCATACCTGTACTTATACCTATACCTACATCTATACCTATACCTGTACTTATACCTATACCAATAACTATACCAATAACTATACCTATAACTATACCCATGCTCGTTGTTGACTCAGCTACTCTTTCAAAAGAACAAAGAGTGACTCCAGAGGTATTTTGGAGAGTGCGGACAAGCCGATTAATGGGCTTTTGAAGCTTGCAAAGCTAACAACAAGCCTTTTTAGGGTGTTTTGGTGTCGCATGAAGCCTATTACCTTTGCTAAAGAAGAAGCCAGGCTAACGGACCTGGACCTGGTTGCTATGTGAAGACATTTAAATAAAAAGTGTGTTGTTCGACGGTAGCTTTGAGAACTGGTGCAGGAATAGTCACCACCATAATCCTCTACCACATACATACATTAATATATTCTGTTTATAACAACGTAATATGCACAAATGCATCTGTGTAAATCATAACACAAGAATATAAGCACATATACCTGTATACAACATAACACAGTAACATGTATACATATACAAAAATACAAGAATACACCCGTTACCAATAGCAACATGAAACCTATTATTGTAGGAAGCCATGTTAACATGGTAATGTTCTGTTCAGCTAGCAACGAAGCTAATCTGACTCACTGTAGGGAAATTAACTATTTGCATAAAAATGTGAGTTGGTACAGATTTGAAAGTGTTTGGTAAGAGGTTTAGGCTTGTAGTGGTAGCTTTCTGGCCACAAGGAATGTGTGGGAGCATGACATAACACAGCATGCATGCTTGACCACATTATCTGCATATCTACAATGTATGTACAATGTACACACATGATGTGTACATCAATGCACAGCGCCAATGCGGTATGAATCAAATATATAGAAAAGTCATGCATACGTTATATAGCGTATGTATATATGCAAAATACACTCTGTTTTTACTGTAAACAAATAACATGTGCGCATGTTTGCATTTATTAAGAAACAAAAAAGGTGCCATCTCCTTCGATCAATCGTCTATAGCAACTCTGGATTTCTCTCGGCCAAAAAATTCCCTAATCAGTGGGCATCTGTGAGGTAGCATGTCTAACATACCCCGTATCTCATGTTAGTCTAACATTCCCCATATCTCATGTTAGTCTAACATACCCCATATCTCATGTTAGTCTAACATACCCCATATCTCATGTTAGTCTAACATACCCCATATCTCATGTTAGTCTAACATACCCCATATCTCATGTTAGTCTAACATACCCCATATCTCATGTTAGTCTAACATTCCCCATATCTCATGTTAGTCTAACATTCCCCATATCTCATGTTAGTCTAACATTCCCCATATCTCATGTTAGTCTAACATACCCCATATCTCATGTCAGTCTAACATACCCCATATCTCATGTTAGTCTAACACAATCTGTACCTCCTGAAAGGGAGAGAGAGGAATCGATGGAGATATTAGAATGGACCAGGTGTAAAACAGGGCAGAGGTGGAGCAAGGCAGGAGGTGAGGAGTAGGGGGGTGGCAGAGAAAGGCAAAGTGAAAGTGGGATAAAGTGGGGAGAGATGGAGGGAGAGGCACAGGAATAGAGCTGATAGAAATGCTTTAATATGACCGGATTTTTCGCTGAGAATAGTGCTAATATTTTCAATCAATCGATAAGCAAGTTGTCAAATGTCTTACAGTTTCTGATACTTTCAGAAAGCAATTTTATGGGCTGATATTAAATCATATTTTTCGAACACGGAATCAACGGCCATTTTCCCCAAACTTAAAAAAGCCAATATTGTTATATTGTAGACTTCCTATTACATTCCAACTTGAATAGCATAACTCAAACTAATATTGTTTACAAGTGGTTGCAATAACATAATTTAACATAGCATGGTTTACAAGTGGTTACAGTAGCATAACTCAAACGCATATGATTTATAGGTACAAATAGACTAAATGTTATAACTCAAACTAGTATGGTATATAAGTAGTTACAGCAATAGAATTGAAGCTAAAATTAGACTATGACTAATTACAGTAACATAACTCAAACTTATATGGTGCATAAGTAGGCACAGTAATATGATGAAGTGGATCCAACAGGTAACGTAGGGTCGGTCAGACCTGCAGGGTGCAATGGAGAAGTTGTTCACAACTAAGAAGTCCAAGGCTCAGACAACCTAGATAGAGTTTAAGTAATAAACACATTTATTGTCGACATATTCATACTCTAGGAAGGCAATTGCCTAGGAAAACTAACAGCTGTAGTGGTAGCAGACAAGTGGCATAGAACACACAAAGAACCAGCCTTTTATAGGTTGGTGGCAGGAAGTTGATTGCATCATCATGTGTTATCTAATAAACATTACAGGAAGTAAAATAAAACAATCAACATAACAATACAATGACGCACAAAATTAAACATACATGGTGCTTAGTGGCAAGGAATACAACTATAAATAAGGTTTCTAGTCTTTAGCAGCCTCAGATCCGCGACGGGGAAGATATAAAAGCAAGTAGGCCCTGGATCTGTCCTTCTGAAGCAACTTAGACTATTTCCGGAACTCTAACTATGGCGGCCATCTTGTTGCCGACCCGGTATGGCACTACAGGGCTGGGAAAAGTTACTCCAGGGTTGGTAGAGGTCACTGCGGGGCCGGTATGGAAAGCTGCAGGGCCAGTATAGTATCTGCAGGGTCGGCAGGGTTTCTCCTTCTTTTATAGTGCTAGCACTCTGTGCCATCGCTTCGGGAGGTCAATCTGCCTGAATTCATCAGTCAGAGTCATCTCTATACTAATAAATGTGCGCAGGGCATGTGTGTTTGCTAAAACCCACAACAATAACTCAAACTAGTATAGTTTATATATAGTTACAGTAATAAGAGTATTTGGGACGTGTTTGTCGAACAAAGCACAAAAATTAGTAAGCGTTTGTAGTTCAATACGTTGCGAATGGAACGGAACATTTGTTTAGAACATCATAATTATTCAATGAACTGTTGTAGTTTACTGAACAGATCATAAAGAAAATAACTCCCAATTTTCAAATTAAGCAAGAGAATGATAAAAAATGAACCGCCATATACTGGGATAGTTTATAAAACTGCCCTTCAATTTAGTAAATTTTGAATAATAGCACTGAGTTTGATTTATTTTTTAAGAATATAAAACCGGTCTATAAAAGTAAAAAAAATTACCGCTCGTTATACAGGTAATTGATTTAGTGTTTAGTTTCATCCGCGACCTATGAACTATATAAATAAATGCTTGTTGATTCTTTTCACTGAACAAAATGAATAGTTATTGATTAAATTTATTGCCGGTCTGATTATTTTTATTGCAATTTGTTTGGTGAACAGAAGTCACAAATACTCTTAATATAACTCAAACGTGATCATGTTTAAAACTGGTTACAATAATATAACTCAAACTAATATGCCTTATAGATAGCTACAGTAATATAACTCAAACTAGTATGCCTTATAGATAGCTACAGTAATATAACTCAAACTAGTATGCCTTATAGATAGCTACAGTAATATAACTCAAACTAATATGCCTTATAAATAGCTACAGTAATATAACTCAAACTAGTATGCCTTATAAATAGCTACAGTAATATAACTCAAACTAGTATGCCTTATAGATAGCTACAGTAATAAAACTCAAACTAGTATGCCTTATAGATAGCTACAATAATATAACTCAAACTAATATGCCTTATAGATAGCTACAGTAATATAACTCAAACTAGTATGCCTTATAGATAGCTACAGTAATATCACTCAAACTAATATGCCTTATAGATAGCTACAGTAATATAACTCAAACTAGTATCCCTTATAGATAGCTACAGTAATACAACTCAAACTAGTATGCCTTATAAATAGCTACAGTAATATAACTCAAACTAGTATGCCTTATAGATAGCTACAGTAATATAACTCAAACTAATATGCCTTATAGATAGCTACAGTAATATAACTCAAACTAGTATGCCTTATAGATAGCTACAGTAATATAACTCAAACTAGTATGCCTTATAGATAGCTACAGTAATATAACTCAAACTAGTATGCATTATAGATAGCTACAGTAATATAACTCAAACTAGTATGCCTTATAGATAGCTACAGTAATATAACTCAAACTAGTATGCCTTATAGATAGCTACAGTAATATAACTCAAACTAATATGCCTTATAGATAGCTACAGTAATATAACTCAAACTAGTATGCCTTATAGATAGCTACAGTAATATAACTCAAACTAGTATGCCTTATAGATAGCTACAGTAATATAACTCAAACTAGTATGCCTTATAGATAGCTACAGTAATATAACTCAAACTAGTATGCCTTATAGATAGCTACAGTAATATAACTCAAACTAGTATGCCTTATAGATAGCTACAGTAATATAACTCAAACTAGTAAGTGTACTGGGTGCTAGACATTGTATAGTATACAAAATAAACTGAAAGTACACACTCTATTGTAGTTACAGTTTGAAAGCACATAGCATCCAGTCAAGTGTATAAGATTATCGTCAGACATTTTATTATAAAGCAGACAGCTCTCCAGAAAGCTCGACGAATCAAAATATGCAAAAGAAAAATTTATTAGCATCGAGAAGTGCAAGGTAACAGTTGAAATGGCAAAAGCGAAAATGTGCTATAACAGGAGGACATGAATAGATTAGGTTAGAGTTGGCTTGCGTATAAAGCGTAGAGTTATATAAGTAGATGACATAGCAAACATAATGAGAAGCACAACTATGGTGATATGATTGAAAGTGTGCAGTCCCACTGAGTGCATAGTATACTCGTTGAGTAGGTCTTGCTTAGGTATATACCTGGGTTGCATATCTTCTACAGAAGTGTTTGTAGAGCAGGCTACATACTTGCTTGTACCTTGAGAACACCTGAAATGGCATTGCAAATGCATATGTTTGCAGATATGTAGGTGTATATTAAAAGTACATGCAAATCATATACTATACATATACATAAATATGCATCATAAAGGAAAAGATGCGTTGGAATATACCTGATGTCTATGGAATTGATATCAATATTGAGTATAGCTGAATAGGAATGCTGCAGGTATGATATATACTTTATCCATTCCAACCAAAAAGGAACATGCTTGGCATAAAAACCGCCAGAAAGGGTCAGCATCAGCATCGTTGTAGCAGAGAACATAATGGATATGTGCATCTCCAGGATAAGAGCACTGTACACCATGGCGATACTCTGTGAAAACAACATGGCGATACTCTGTGAAAACAACATGGCGATACTCTGTGAAAACAACATGGCGATACTCTAAGTATATAACATAGCAATACTCTATGTATATAACACAACTATACTCTATGTATATAACATAACTATACTCTATGAAACATAACTATACTCTATGTATAAAACATAGCTATACTCTATGTATAAAACATAGCTATACTCCATGTATATAACATAACTATACTCTATGTATATAACATAACTATACTCTATGAAACATAACTATACTCTATGTATAAAACATAGCTATACTCTATGTATAAAACATAGCTATACTCTATGTATATAACATAGCTATACTCCATGTATATAACATAACTATACTCTATGTATATAACACAGCTATACTCTATGTATATAACATAGCTATACTCCATGTATATAACATAACTATACTCTATGTATATAACACAGCTATACTCTATGTATATAACACAGCTATACTCTATGTATATAACATAGCTATACTCCATGTATATAACATAACTATACTCTATGTATGTAACATAGCTATACTCTATGTATATAACATAACTATACTCTATGAAACATAACTATACTCTATGTATATAACATAACTATACTCTATGTATATAACATAGCTATACTCTATGTATATAACATAGCTATACTCTATGTATATAACATAGCTATACTCTATGTATATAACATAACTATACTCTATGTATATAACATAGCTATACTCCATGTATATAACATAACTATACTCTATGTATGTAACATAGCTATACTCTATGTATATAACATAACTATACTCTATGAAACATAACTATACTCTATGTATATAACATAACTATACTCTATGTATATAACATAACTATACTCTATGTATATAACATAACTATACTCTATGTATATAACATAACTATACTCTATGTATATAACATAGCTATACTCTATGTATATAACATAACTATACTCTATGTATATAACACAGCTATACTCTATGTATATAACATAGCTATACTCTATGTATATAACATAGCTATACTCTATGTATATAACATAGCTATACTCTAAGTATATAACATAACTATACTCTATGTATATAACATAACTATACTCTATGTATATAACATAGCTATACTCTATGTATAGAACATAACTATACTCTATGTATATAACATAACTATACTCTATGTATATAACATAGCTATACTCCATGTATATAACATAACTATACTCTATGTATATAACATAGCTATACTCTATGTATATAACATAGCTATACTCTATGTATATAACATAACTATACTCTATGTATATAACATAGCTATACTCTATGTATATAACATAACTATACTCTATGTATATAACATAGCTATACTCTATGTATATAACACAACTATACTCTATGTATATAACATAACTATACTCTATGTATATAACATAGCTATACTCCATGTATATAACATAGCTATACTCTATGTATATAACATAGCTATACTCCATGTATATAACACAACCAAACTACTTATATAAAATACAGAGTTCATACGACCTACTAAATAACATACACAGTCAAGTGTATAATACATGATACTCGGGAGAGACAACTCACATGCGACAGAATAGAAGACAAGATGACATTTCCAGTGATTTTCATGAAGACCCAAACGTTGAGATTAATACAGGAGAGCCAGTACGTGATTGCCATATGTACAGTAGGCAAAACTAGTACCAGCGGTATGTCACTTGTTATTTTAGCCAAATAGTAGGCAGACAGTCTGTAATATCCAGCTAACCTCTCCTTGTTTAACACAGTTCTATCAGAGGGAACTGTAATGTCAGATACATACAATATACTGAATGTATAATAAATGCATATTTTATACTCATGTGCAATTGATGTACTGTATTTATAGATAATATGTGAACGTAAATACAGTATACTGGTCATCTAAATAATATTAAGTATGCATTGATAATACACTGTATGTATGCTGTATACTGTATGTGTAAACGATATAATATATGTAGATATATAATAAATGTATAGGTAAGATATCGTATGCATAGAGATTATAACATATATATATAGATATTATACTGTGTGTATAGATATTATACTGTATGTATAGATAGTAGACTGTATGTATAGACAGTATACTGTATGTATAGATGTTATACTGTATGTATAGATAGTATACCGTATGTATAGATAGTATACTGCATGTATAGATGTTATACTGTATGTATAGATATTATACTGTATGTATAGATAGTATACTGCATGTATAGATAGTATACTGCATGTATAGATAGTATACAGTATGTATAGATAGTATACTGCATGTATAGATAGTATACAGTATGTATAGATAGTATACTGTACGTATAGATAGTATACTGTATGTATAGATAGTATACAGTATGTATAGATAGTATACTGTATGTATAGATAGTATACTGCATGAATAGATAGTATACTGCATGTATAGATAGTATACTGTATTTATAGATAGTATACTGTATGTATAGATAGTATACTGTATGTATAGATAGTATACTGTATGTATAGATATCATACTGTATGTATAGATAGTATACTGTATGTATAGATAGTATACTGTATGTATAGATAGTATACAGTATGTATAGATAGTATACTGTATGTATAGATAGTATACTGTATGTATAGATAGTATACAGTATGTGTAGATAGTATACTGTATGTATAGATAGTATACTCTATGTATAGATAGTATACTGCATGTATAGATAGTATACTGTATGTATAGATAGTATACTGTATGTATAGATGTTATACTGTATGTATAGATAGTATACTATATGTATATACAGTATACCGTATGTATAGATAGTATACTCTATGTATAGATAGTATACTGCATGTATAGATATTCTACTGTATGTATAGATAGTATACTGTATGTATAGATAGTATACTGCATGTATAGATGTTATACTGTAAGTATAGATAGTATACTGTATGTATAGATAGTATACTGTATGTATAGATATTATACTGTATGTATAGATAGTATACTGTATGTATAGATATTATACTGTATGTATAGATGTTATACTGTATGTATAGATAGTATACTGTATGTATAGACAGTATACTGTATGTATAGATGTTATACTGTATGTATAGATAGTATACTGTATGTATAGATAGTAGACTGTATGTATAGATAGTAGAAAGGTTGTGAAAAAGCAAAAGAATGAACTCACACGATAACATGGCATCTATAAGGGTGAGAAAGCCACAATAGACAACTCCAAAGAAAAGCTGTAACATAGACATATAAATCATTGCAACATAGACTTGCTAACAGCTGTAACACATAATTGTGAATGCTTTCAACATAAACTTATGAGGCTGTGAAGCTCTTCGGTGCACATAAACTCTCCATCTTATTTTAATGAAAATGATCTACTTTAAATTTTTCACCGAGATTTCTAGCAAAGCTTTCATACTCTAATTGGAAAACAATTCATACTTTTTCATTTGATTTGAAATATTTAACGTAAATTATACTTTGAAATTATCTTTTAAACAGCTTGATTCTGGGCAATTTCCAACGTTTTGTACAAGCAACTACTGAATTTTTCATATTTTAGCTTATTCTACTGTTAGGGGGTGTTAAAACACTTTCAATGTGTGTTTCCAAACATTGTGCTTGAGTGAGCGTGTGAAAAATTTATCTACTCTTTATATGGTGGTAAAAAATTGACATATTTGGTCCGAATTTATGATTTTTGCGGTTTTTGACAATGGATAAATTCTGACCACGGTGACGTAGAAAAGAAGTAATGCCATAGTAAGAAAAAGGAGACATTTCTAGCCAGAAATCTTTTTCAAACCAAAACAAATAATCAATAATGCAAAGCTATGGCTGTAGTAACTTCTGGGAAATACACGACACATTATTTTGTAACGTTTTGACCAATTGAGCAAGAAAAAGAAACTGCCGAACTTTTGGCAACAAAAGAGGCCATGGAATGTGCACTAAACATACACATCTAGTATCTATGTACACTAAACATACACATCTAGTATCTATGTACACTATACATACACGCATCTAGTATCTATGTACACTATACATACACATCTAGTATCTATGTACACTATACATACACATCTAGTATCTATGTACACTATACATACACATCTAGTATCTATGTACACTATACATACACATCTAGTATCTATGTACACTATACATACACATCTAGTATCTATGTACACTATACATACATATCTAGTATCTATGTACACTATACATACACACATCTAGTATCTATGTACACTATACATACACATCTAGTATCTATGTACACTATACACACACATCTAGTATCTATGTACACTATACACACACATCTAGTATCTATGTACACTATACACACACATCTAGTATCTATGTACACTAAACATACACATCTAGTATCTATGTACACTATACATACACATCTAGTATCTATGTACACTATACATACACATCTAGTATCTATGTACACTATACATACACATCTAGTATCTATGTACACTATACATACACATCTAGTATCTATGTACACTATACATACACATCTAGTATCTATGTACACTATACATACACATCTAGTATCCATGTACACTATACATACACATCTAGTATCTATGTACACTATACATACATATCTAGTATCTATGTGCACTATACACACACATCTAGTATCTATGTACACTATACATACATATCTAGTATCTATGTGCACTATACATACATATCTAGTATCTATGTACACTATACATACACATCTAGTATCTATGTACACTATACACACATATCTAGTATCTATGTACACTATACATACACATCTAGTATCTATGTACACTATACATACACATCTAGTATCTATGTACACTATACATACATATCTAGTATCTATGTACACTATACATACACATCTAGTATCTATGTACACTATACATACACATTTAGTATCTATGTACACTATACATACACATCTAGTATCTATGTACACTATACATACACATCTAGTATCTATGTGCACTATACATACATATCTAGTATCTATGTACACTATACATACACATGTAGTATCTATCTACACTATACATACACATCTAGTATCTATGTACACTATACATACACATCTAGTATCTATGTACACTATACATACATATCTAGTATCTATGTACACTATACATACACATCTAGTATCTATGTACACTATACATACATATCTAGTATCTATGTGCACTATACACACACATCTAGTATCTATGTACACTATACATACACATCTAGTATCTATGTACACTATACATACACATCTAGTATCTATGTACACTATACATACATATCTAGTATCTATGTGCACTATAATACACATCTAGTATCTATGTACACTATACATACACATCTAGTATCTATGTGCACTAAACATACACATCTAGTATCTATGTACACTATACATACACATCTAGTATCTATGTACACTATATATACACATCTAGTATCTATGTACACTATACATACACATCTAGTATCTATGTACACTATACATACACATCTAGTATCTATGTACACTATACACACATCTAGTATCTATGTGCACTATAATACACATCTAGTATCTATGTACACTATACATACACATCTAGTATCTATGTACACTATACATACACATCTAGTATCTATGTACACTATACACACACATCTAGTATCTATGTGCACTATAATACACATCTAGTATCTATGTGCACTATAATACACATCTAGTATCTATGTACACTATACATACACATCTAGTATCTATGTACACTATACATACACATCTAGTATCTATGTACACTATACATACACATCTAGTATCTATGTGCACTATAATACACATCTAGTATCTATGTACACTATACATACACATCTAGTATCTATGTACACTATACATACACATCTAGTATCTATGTACACTATACATACACATCTAGTATCTATGTACACTATACATACACATCTAGTATCTATGTACACTATACAAACACATCTAGTATCTATGTACACTATACATACACATCTAGTATCTATGTACACAATACATACACATCTAGTATCTATGTGCACTATACATACATATCTAGTATCTATGTACACTATACATACACATCTAGTATCTATGTGCACTATACATACATATCTAGTATCTATGTACACTATACATACACATCTAGTATCTATCTACACTATACATACACATCTAGTATCTATGTACACTATACATACACATCTAGTATCTATGTACACTATACATACATATCTAGTATCTATGTACACTATACATACACATCTAGTATCTATGTACACTATACATACATATCTAGTATCTATGTACACTATACATACACATCTAGTATCTATCTACACTATACATACACATCTAGTATCTATGTACACTATACATACACATCTAGTATCTATGTACACTATACATACACATCTAGTATCTATGTACACTATACATACACATCTAGTATCTATGTGCACTATAATACACATCTAGTATCTATGTACACCATACATACACATCTAGTATCTATGTACACTATACATACACATCTAGTATCTATGTACACTATACACACACATCTAGTATCCATGTACACTATACATACACATCTAGTATCTATGTACACTATACATACACATCTAGTATCTATGTACACTATACATACACATCTAGTATCTATGTACACTATACATACGCATCTAGTATCCATGTACACTATACATACATACAACATAGATTTTTAAACACATATATATACATATATATATATATATATAATTACCAAGCCATGCCGGTCTGTCATCCTCTCTTCAGATGCCTCCATATTGAACCAAAGCATACCACCTAGTAGTGCCACAACAAGCACCTGAAATATGTGCCATTTACTAAGAATTCTGGGAAGGGCTTGCCAAAACGATCTGCAAAAACAATATATAAGATCAGACTATACAAATGAACAGTGAGAGACTTAAAAATTTTGAATAATATTATAATTTGATTTTGTCGTTACCTCAAGCGCTGCTTTCATATATTGGTCAACAGATTGACTTTGATAGCTCAAAGTATGCATTAACAACAAGACTGTTGTGGATGTTTCCATACTGATGAACCATAGCAAACAAACAAACTAGGACCAGATAATTTTAAGTTTTTATGTTTACTAAACAAGTGGGTATAAGTTTCAGCACGGAAATAATAGTTGATTTACCACAATATTTCTAAAAATAAACAACCAAAATAGCATGAGGGCATGAACGAGAGAGGAGGGGACCATAGCAAGTCTACTGTGAGAGAAGGCTACCATCAGAGAAGACTACCAAGAGAGAAGACTACCAAGAGAGAAGGCTACCATCAGAGAAGACTACCAAGAGAGAAGGCTACCAAGAGAGAAGGCTACCAAGAGAGAAGACTACCATGAGAGAAGTCTACCAAGAGAGAAGACTACCAAAAGAGAAGGCTACCAAGAGAGAAAGCTACCAAGAGGGAAGGCTACCATGAGAGAAGACTACCATGAGAGAAGACTGCCAAGAGAGAAGGCTACCATGAGAGAAGGCTACCAAGAAAGAAGACTACCAAGAGAGAAGACTACCAAGAGAGAAGGCTACAAAGAGAGAAGACTGCCAAGAGAGAAGGCTACCATGAGAGAAGACTACCAAGAGAGAAGACTACCAAGAGAGAAAGCTACCATGAGAGAAAACTACTGAGAGAGAAGACTACCAAGAGAGAATACTACCAAGAGAGAAGACTACCAAGAGAAAAGACTACCATGAGAGAAGGCTACAAAGAGAGAAACCTGTCAAGAGAGAAGGCTACCATGAGAGAAGACTGTCAAGAGAGAAGACTACCAAGAGAGAAGGCTACCAAGAGAGAAGACTACCAAAAGAGAAGACTACAAAGAGAGAAGGCTACCATGAGAAAAGGCTACCAAGAGAGAAAACTATCAAGAGAGAAGACTACTAACAGAGAAGACTACCATGAGAGAAGACTACCAAGAGAGAAGACTGCCAAGAGAGAAGACTACCAAGAGAGAAGACTACCAAGAGAGAAAAATACCGAGAGAGAAGACTACCATGAGAGAAGAGTACCAAGAGGAAAGACTACCAAGAGAGAACGCTAACAAGGGAGAAGACTACCAAGAGAGAAGACTACCAAGAAACAAAGCTACCAAGAGAGAAGACTACCAAGAGAGAAAACTACCAAGAGAGAAGACTGACATGAGAGAAAGCTACCATGAAAGACGGCACCATGAGCAAAGACTGTCATAGAATGAGGCAACTGCAGGTGGAGGGGCTGGAGAGAATGGCAGCAAATATGTCTGACTACAATTGTATAAGTGTACAACGGGTAGTGCAGACAGTCTTTTTACACACTTAAAACATGAAAAAAACCACCTGTCTGGCTACACTCAGATGTATGTCAATACAAATAGGTGACTGAAGTGAACGTAACTGGACAAACAGTCTATTGAAGAATGAGGGAGAGATGGTAGAGTAGAGCATAGCAGGGGTGGAACAAAACGGGGGTAGAAGGTGAGAAGTAGATTGTGGCGAGAAAATAGCCGGAAAGGCTAAGGGAAAAGCAAAGTAAGGGCAAGTTACAGAGGTGATAGAGCATGTGGAGTATTTGAATATGACAGGTAATAATGCTAGTACAGTATACAACAATATATAATAATAGCAGTATTTCCGGTCGTATCCAAATATAGTTATGCCAGCTCGCTCTATTCTCGCCGGGCTCTTCCACCCACCCCCCAACTTCGCTTGCCAAGACCTCAACCTCCACCTAGCCCTTTTCCAACACTGCTCTACTTATCATCCTCTACCTGGCTCTAACTCCACCCTGTTTCAGTTCCACGCCGCTCTACCCTCTCTATCTCTCCCTACTCTCTCTACCTCTCCCTCCATACCTCCTTCCCTACCTACCCACCCACCTACCTACCTACCACAGGCGTGCTGAGCTTAACTTGCAAAATCAATATTACAAAAAAATGCCGAAATCTAAGCGCAGTGTAAGGACGTAATGTGATTCAGAAACCAGCGTGGAAACCTTTGATTGACACTGCAACTACTGCGTATTAGCAAAAATGTAAATGTTTGCGATTTTTCTCCACCTGCATTAATGAAAAACCATTAATATCAAATCTACAAATATCCCGTTTGAGAACGGATGGCAAATTTAAACCATTCTATGCATCAAATTGGTCCATTAGAATGCTTTTCACAGCAGCGTTTATTTCTTTCAGCATAGTGCTTTCTCTGTATATACATATTTGACGCATTTGGCAAGTGAATTACCAAACTATGATTGTCTCGAACTACATTATTAGTGAAAATATATTAAACCTACAAATATCTCCAGTTTGATAACAAATAGCAAATTTAGACCGCCGCCATGCATTGGATTAATGCAATAAAATGTTTTTACCGCAGTTTTCATTTCCCTCATGGGGTGTGGTGGTTTAAGCGTCTATTCACCTGAAATGACAAATACACAGACAGACAGATGTTTCCCATGTTCAAAAATAGAACTGATTTCATGCAGTATTATTCCATTTCCTGGAGTAAGTGAACCTGTTTTCTTTAAAGACAGCGTTATTTTTCAGAATAATCTCTTCAATTCATAGATAAAAATTATCAAATTTCTGTAAAACAACATAGCAAGCAAAACCAATTCAGCCGTTGCTTAGCTAAAAATGTGATGTCACACTGTAATATTTCAGAACACACATACGTAGATGTGTGGACCAGCTGGTGATGTCTATGGTTTAGCAAGTCACAATCATAATGCCAACAACACTGGTAATATCTATATTTATTCGTAACTGACATTAAACATATAATACAATTATATGAATATATATGCTGCGTCCGGGGCGTTTTGAGTTAAAAATCCAACCCCCTAACAAAATGAAACTGCGCGAAGCGTGGAAATTTTTTTTTAGGGGTTGGAGGAATTTGTTAGGGGGGTTGCCTGTTAGGGTGTCACCATGAGTACTAGGGGGTCGAGTTTTGTTATTATTATTTATTAGCTAATTATTATTCATCTAATTTTTGTAATTTATTAATTACTAATGATAATTACTAATATTATCATTATTTATATGTATTTCATTATTTTGATTATTTATTATTGTTATTAATATGTATTTATTTATTATAATAATAAGATTGTTATTATTATCATTTTTATTATTATAATAGCACAATATAATTTGACAGCTTCAAATTATTATTAACTGTTATTTATAATTTAAAACAATTATTATAATAATAATAATCAAAATAATAATCTATCTATTATAATGAATAATAGTAGTAGTGGAGTGAGGGAAAATCCAATTATTTTAAATTATAATAATAGTTACAGTAGTAGTAATAATAATTTTAACCACCAAGCCACACACAGACAGTTGTTAGTTGTTGTATAGCATACTCATTTGCATGTTGTTTAATAATGTAAAGAAATATTTCTTTACGTTACCCTCTTTGGTAGAGCTGCCTTTCCAAAAGCACAAATACCCCTTTATTTGTTTGGTCAACCATATTTTCATGAGCCAATGATGT